>CM049580.1:1982552-2136058 GCA_027123335.1 Amphiprion clarkii | reverse complement strand
TTTTGGCGCCAAAAAAACGCCTTACTATACTATGTCGAAAAAAAATGCAATTTTTCAAACATGTTGCAGAAACGTGCCGTATGATGAAATAATGTAAAGGAGAGCGTGAAAAACACTCCAGAAAGGTTTTCTGTGCAAAAAAAATCATCATGAATTTTGGCGCCAAAAAAACGCCTTACTATACTATGTCGAAAAAAAATCTGATTTTTCGAACATGTTGCAGAAACGTGCCGTATGATGAAATAATGTAAAGGAGAGCGTGAAAAACACTCCAGAAAGGTTTTCTGTGCAAAAAAAATCATCATGAATTTTGGCGCCAAAAAAACGCCTTACTATACTATGTCGAAAAAAAATGCAATTTTTCAAACATGTTGCAGAAACGTGCCGTATGATGAAATAATGTAAAGGAGAGCGTGAAAAACACTCCAGAAAGGTTTTCTGTGCAAAAAAAATCATCATGAATTTTGGCGCCAAAAAAACGCCTTACTATACTATGTCGAAAAAAAATGCAATTTTTCAAACATGTTGCAGAAACGTGCCGTATGATGAAATAATGTAAAGGAGAGCGTGAAAAACACTCCAGAAAGGTTTTCTGTGCAAAAAAAATCATCATGAATTTTGGCGCCAAAAAAACGCCTTACTATACTATGTCGAAAAAAAATGCAATTTTTCAAACATGTTGCAGAAACGTGCCGTATGATGAAATAATGTAAAGGAGAGCGTGAAAAACACTCCAGAAAGGTTTTCTGTGCAAAAAAAATCATCATGAATTTTGGCGCCAAAAAAACGCCTTACTATACTATGTCGAAAAAAAATGCAATTTTTCAAACATGTTGCAGAAACGTGCCGTATGATGAAATAATGTAAAGGAGAGCGTGAAAAACACTCCAGAAAGGTTTTCTGTGCAAAAAAAATCATCATGAATTTTGGCGCCAAAAAAACGCCTTACTATACTATGTCGAAAAAAAATGCAATTTTTCAAACATGTTGCAGAAACGTGCCGTATGATGAAATAATGTAAAGGAGAGCGTGAAAAACACTCCAGAAAGGTTTTCTGTGCAAAAAAAATCATCATGAATTTTGGCGCCAAAAAAACGCCTTACTATACTATGTCGAAAAAAAATGCAATTTTTCGAACATGTTGCAGAAACGTGCCGTATGATGAAATAATGTAAAGGAGAGCGTGAAAAACACTCCAGAAAGGTTTTCTGTGCAAAAAAAATCATCATGAATTTTGGCGCCAAAAAAACGCCTTACTATACTATGTCGAAAAAAAATCTGATTTTTCGAACATGTTGCAGAAACGTGCCGTATGATGAAATAATGTAAAGGAGAGCGTGAAAAACACTCCAGAAAGGTTTTCTGTGCAAAAAAAATCATCATGAATTTTGGCGCCAAAAAAACGCCTTACTATACTATGTCGAAAAAAAATCTGATTTTTCGAACATGTTGCAGAAACGTGCCGTATGATGAAATAATGTAAAGGAGAGCGTGAAAAACACTCCAGAAAGGTTTTCTGTGCAAAAAAAATCATCATGAATTTTGGCGCCAAAAAAACGCCTTACTATACTATGTCGAAAAAAAATGCAATTTTTCAAACATGTTGCAGAAACGTGCCGTATGATGAAATAATGTAAAGGAGAGCGTGAAAAACACTCCAGAAAGGTTTTCTGTGCAAAAAAAATCATCATGAATTTTGGCGCCAAAAAAACGCCTTACTATACTATGTCGAAAAAAAATGCAATTTTTCAAACATGTTGCAGAAACGTGCCGTATGATGAAATAATGTAAAGGAGAGCGTGAAAAACACTCCAGAAAGGTTTTCTGTGCAAAAAAAATCATCATGAATTTTGGCGCCAAAAAAACGCCTTACTATACTATGTCGAAAAAAAATGCAATTTTTCAAACATGTTGCAGAAACGTGCCGTATGATGAAATAATGTAAAGGAGAGCGTGAAAAACACTCCAGAAAGGTTTTCTGTGCAAAAAAAATCATCATGAATTTTGGCGCCAAAAAAACGCCTTACTATACTATGTCGAAAAAAAATGCAATTTTTCGAACATGTTGCAGAAACGTGCCGTATGATGAAATAATGTAAAGGAGAGCGTGAAAAACACTCCAGAAAGGTTTTCTGTGCAAAAAAAATCATCATGAATTTTGGCGCCAAAAAAACGCCTTACTATACTATGTCGAAAAAAAATGCAATTTTTCGAACATGTTGCAGAAACGTGCCGTATGATGAAATAATGTAAAGGAGAGCGTGAAAAACACTCCAGAAAGGTTTTCTGTGCAAAAAAAATCATCATGAATTTTGGCGCCAAAAAAACGCCTTACTATACTATGTCGAAAAAAAATGCAATTTTTCAAACATGTTGCAGAAACGTGCCGTATGATGAAATAATGTAAAGGAGAGCGTGAAAAACACTCCAGAAAGGTTTTCTGTGCAAAAAAAATCATCATGAATTTTGGCGCCAAAAAAACGCCTTACTATACTATGTCGAAAAAAAATGCAATTTTTCAAACATGTTGCAGAAACGTGCCGTATGATGAAATAATGTAAAGGAGAGCGTGAAAAACACTCCAGAAAGGTTTTCTGTGCAAAAAAAATCATCATGAATTTTGGCGCCAAAAAAACGCCTTACTATACTATGTCGAAAAAAAATGCATTTTTCGAACATGTTGCAGAAACGTGCCGTATGATGAAATAATGTAAAGGAGAGCGTGAAAAACACTCCAGAAAGGTTTTCTGTGCAAAAAAAATCATCATGAATTTTGGCGCCAAAAAAACGCCTTACTATACTATGTCGAAAAAAAATGCGATTTTTCGAACATGTTGCAGAAACGTGCCGTATGATGAAATAATGTAAAGGAGAGCGTGAAAAACACTCCAGAAAGGTTTTCTGTGCAAAAAAAATCATCATGAATTTTGGCGCCAAAAAAACGCCTTACTATACTATGTCGAAAAAAAATGCAATTTTTCGAACATGTTGCAGAAACGTGCCGTATGATGAAATAATGTAAAGGAGAGCGTGAAAAACACTCCAGAAAGGTTTTCTGTGCAAAAAAAATCATCATGAATTTTGGCGCCAAAAAAACGCCTTACTATACTATGTCGAAAAAAAATGCAATTTTTCAAACATGTTGCAGAAACGTGCCGTATGATGAAATAATGTAAAGGAGAGCGTGAAAAACACTCCAGAAAGGTTTTCTGTGCAAAAAAAATCATCATGAATTTTGGCGCCAAAAAAACGCCTTACTATACTATGTCGAAAAAAAATGCAATTTTTCAAACATGTTGCAGAAACGTGCCGTATGATGAAATAATGTAAAGGAGAGCGTGAAAAACACTCCAGAAAGGTTTTCTGTGCAAAAAAAATCATCATGAATTTTGGCGCCAAAAAAACGCCTTACTATACTATGTCGAAAAAAAATGCAATTTTTCAAACATGTTGCAGAAACGTGCCGTATGATGAAATAATGTAAAGGAGAGCGTGAAAAACACTCCAGAAAGGTTTTCTGTGCAAAAAAAATCATCATGAATTTTGGCGCCAAAAAAACGCCTTACTATACTATGTCGAAAAAAAATGCAATTTTTCGAACATGTTGCAGAAACGTGCCGTATGATGAAATAATGTAAAGGAGAGCGTGAAAAACACTCCAGAAAGGTTTTCTGTGCAAAAAAAATCATCATGAATTTTGGCGCCAAAAAAACGCCTTACTATACTATGTCGAAAAAAAATGCAATTTTTCGAACATGTTGCAGAAACGTGCCGTATGATGAAATAATGTAAAGGAGAGCGTGAAAAACACTCCAGAAAGGTTTTCTGTGCAAAAAAAATCATCATGAATTTTGGCGCCAAAAAAACGCCTTACTATACTATGTCGAAAAAAAATCTGATTTTTCGAACATGTTGCAGAAACGTGCCGTATGATGAAATAATGTAAAGGAGAGCGTGAAAAACACTCCAGAAAGGTTTTCTGTGCAAAAAAAATCATCATGAATTTTGGCGCCAAAAAAACGCCTTACTATACTATGTCGAAAAAAAATGCAATTTTTCGAACATGTTGCAGAAACGTGCCGTATGATGAAATAATGTAAAGGAGAGCGTGAAAAACACTCCAGAAAGGTTTTCTGTGCAAAAAAAATCATCATGAATTTTGGCGCCAAAAAAACGCCTTACTATACTATGTCGAAAAAAAATGCAATTTTTCGAACATGTTGCAGAAACGTGCCGTATGATGAAATAATGTAAAGGAGAGCGTGAAAAACACTCCAGAAAGGTTTTCTGTGCAAAAAAAATCATCATGAATTTTGGCGCCAAAAAAACGCCTTACTATACTATGTCGAAAAAAAATGCAATTTTTCGAACATGTTGCAGAAACGTGCCGTATGATGAAATAATGTAAAGGAGAGCGTGAAAAACACTCCAGAAAGGTTTTCTGTGCAAAAAAAATCATCATGAATTTTGGCGCCAAAAAAACGCCTTACTATACTATGTCGAAAAAAAATGCAATTTTTCGAACATGTTGCAGAAACGTGCCGTATGATGAAATAATGTAAAGGAGAGCGTGAAAAACACTCCAGAAAGGTTTTCTGTGCAAAAAAAATCATCATGAATTTTGGCGCCAAAAAAACGCCTTACTATACTATGTCGAAAAAAAATGCAATTTTTCAAACATGTTGCAGAAACGTGCCGTATGATGAAATAATGTAAAGGAGAGCGTGAAAAACACTCCAGAAAGGTTTTCTGTGCAAAAAAAATCATCATGAATTTTGGCGCCAAAAAAACGCCTTACTATACTATGTCGAAAAAAAATGCAATTTTTCGAACATGTTGCAGAAACGTGCCGTATGATGAAATAATGTAAAGGAGAGCGTGAAAAACACTCCAGAAAGGTTTTCTGTGCAAAAAAAATCATCATGAATTTTGGCGCCAAAAAAACGCCTTACTATACTATGTCGAAAAAAAATGCAATTTTTCGAACATGTTGCAGAAACGTGCCGTATGATGAAATAATGTAAAGGAGAGCGTGAAAAACACTCCAGAAAGGTTTTCTGTGCAAAAAAAATCATCATGAATTTTGGCGCCAAAAAAACGCCTTACTATACTATGTCGAAAAAAAATGCAATTTTTCGAACATGTTGCAGAAACGTGCCGTATGATGAAATAATGTAAAGGAGAGCGTGAAAAACACTCCAGAAAGGTTTTCTGTGCAAAAAAAATCATCATGAATTTTGGCGCCAAAAAAACGCCTTACTATACTATGTCGAAAAAAAATGCAATTTTTCAAACATGTTGCAGAAACGTGCCGTATGATGAAATAATGTAAAGGAGAGCGTGAAAAACACTCCAGAAAGGTTTTCTGTGCAAAAAAAATCATCATGAATTTTGGCGCCAAAAAAACGCCTTACTATACTATGTCGAAAAAAAATGCAATTTTTCGAACATGTTGCAGAAACGTGCCGTATGATGAAATAATGTAAAGGAGAGCGTGAAAAACACTCCAGAAAGGTTTTCTGTGCAAAAAAAATCATCATGAATTTTGGCGCCAAAAAAACGCCTTACTATACTATGTCGAAAAAAAATCTGATTTTTCGAACATGTTGCAGAAACGTGCCGTATGATGAAATAATGTAAAGGAGAGCGTGAAAAACACTCCAGAAAGGTTTTCTGTGCAAAAAAAATCATCATGAATTTTGGCGCCAAAAAAACGCCTTACTATACTATGTCGAAAAAAAATCTGATTTTTCGAACATGTTGCAGAAACGTGCCGTATGATGAAATAATGTAAAGGAGAGCGTGAAAAACACTCCAGAAAGGTTTTCTGTGCAAAAAAAATCATCATGAATTTTGGCGCCAAAAAAACGCCTTACTATACTATGTCGAAAAAAAATGCAATTTTTCAAACATGTTGCAGAAACGTGCCGTATGATGAAATAATGTAAAGGAGAGCGTGAAAAACACTCCAGAAAGGTTTTCTGTGCAAAAAAAATCATCATGAATTTTGGCGCCAAAAAAACGCCTTACTATACTATGTCGAAAAAAAATGCAATTTTTCGAACATGTTGCAGAAACGTGCCGTATGATGAAATAATGTAAAGGAGAGCGTGAAAAACACTCCAGAAAGGTTTTCTGTGCAAAAAAAATCATCATGAATTTTGGCGCCAAAAAAACGCCTTACTATACTATGTCGAAAAAAAATGCAATTTTTCAAACATGTTGCAGAAACGTGCCGTATGATGAAATAATGTAAAGGAGAGCGTGAAAAACACTCCAGAAAGGTTTTCTGTGCAAAAAAAATCATCATGAATTTTGGCGCCAAAAAAACGCCTTACTATACTATGTCGAAAAAAAATGCAATTTTTCAAACATGTTGCAGAAACGTGCCGTATGATGAAATAATGTAAAGGAGAGCGTGAAAAACACTCCAGAAAGGTTTTCTGTGCAAAAAAAATCATCATGAATTTTGGCGCCAAAAAAACGCCTTACTATACTATGTCGAAAAAAAATCTGATTTTTCGAACATGTTGCAGAAACGTGCCGTATGATGAAATAATGTAAAGGAGAGCGTGAAAAACACTCCAGAAAGGTTTTCTGTGCAAAAAAAATCATCATGAATTTTGGCGCCAAAAAAACGCCTTACTATACTATGTCGAAAAAAAATGCAATTTTTCAAACATGTTGCAGAAACGTGCCGTATGATGAAATAATGTAAAGGAGAGCGTGAAAAACACTCCAGAAAGGTTTTCTGTGCAAAAAAAATCATCATGAATTTTGGCGCCAAAAAAACGCCTTACTATACTATGTCGAAAAAAAATGCAATTTTTCGAACATGTTGCAGAAACGTGCCGTATGATGAAATAATGTAAAGGAGAGCGTGAAAAACACTCCAGAAAGGTTTTCTGTGCAAAAAAAATCATCATGAATTTTGGCGCCAAAAAAACGCCTTACTATACTATGTCGAAAAAAAATGCAATTTTTCAAACATGTTGCAGAAACGTGCCGTATGATGAAATAATGTAAAGGAGAGCGTGAAAAACACTCCAGAAAGGTTTTCTGTGCAAAAAAAATCATCATGAATTTTGGCGCCAAAAAAACGCCTTACTATACTATGTCGAAAAAAAATCTGATTTTTCGAACATGTTGCAGAAACGTGCCGTATGATGAAATAATGTAAAGGAGAGCGTGAAAAACACTCCAGAAAGGTTTTCTGTGCAAAAAAAATCATCATGAATTTTGGCGCCAAAAAAACGCCTTACTATACTATGTCGAAAAAAAATCTGATTTTTCGAACATGTTGCAGAAACGTGCCATATGATGAAATAATGTAAAGGAGAGCGTGAAAAACACTCCAGAAAGGTTTTCTGTGCAAAAAAAATCATCATGAATTTTGGCGCCAAAAAAACGCCTTACTATACTATGTCGAAAAAAAATGCAATTTTTCAAACATGTTGCAGAAACGTGCCGTATGATGAAATAATGTAAAGGAGAGCGTGAAAAACACTCCAGAAAGGTTTTCTGTGCAAAAAAAATCATCATGAATTTTGGCGCCAAAAAAACGCCTTACTATACTATGTCGAAAAAAAATGCAATTTTTCGAACATGTTGCAGAAACGTGCCGTATGATGAAATAATGTAAAGGAGAGCGTGAAAAACACTCCAGAAAGGTTTTCTGTGCAAAAAAAATCATCATGAATTTTGGCGCCAAAAAAACGCCTTACTATACTATGTCGAAAAAAAATGCAATTTTTCAAACATGTTGCAGAAACGTGCCGTATGATGAAATAATGTAAAGGAGAGCGTGAAAAACACTCCAGAAAGGTTTTCTGTGCAAAAAAAATCATCATGAATTTTGGCGCCAAAAAAACGCCTTACTATACTATGTCGAAAAAAAATGCAATTTTTCGAACATGTTGCAGAAACGTGCCGTATGATGAAATAATGTAAAGGAGAGCGTGAAAAACACTCCAGAAAGGTTTTCTGTGCAAAAAAAATCATCATGAATTTTGGCGCCAAAAAAACGCCTTACTATACTATGTCGAAAAAAAATCTGATTTTTCGAACATGTTGCAGAAACATGCCGTATGATGAAATAATGTAAAGGAGAGCGTGAAAAACACTCCAGAAAGGTTTTCTGTGCAAAAAAAATCATCATGAATTTTGGCGCCAAAAAAACGCCTTACTATACTATGTCGAAAAAAAATGCAATTTTTCGAACATGTTGCAGAAACGTGCCGTATGATGAAATAATGTAAAGGAGAGCGTGAAAAACACTCCAGAAAGGTTTTCTGTGCAAAAAAAATCATCATGAATTTTGGCGCCAAAAAAACGCCTTACTATACTATGTCGAAAAAAAATGCAATTTTTCAAACATGTTGCAGAAACGTGCCATATGATGAAATAATGTAAAGGAGAGCGTGAAAAACACTCCAGAAAGGTTTTCTGTGCAAAAAAAATCATCATGAATTTTGGCGCCAAAAAAACGCCTTACTATACTATGTCGAAAAAAAATCTGATTTTTCGAACATGTTGCAGAAACGTGCCGTATGATGAAATAATGTAAAGGAGAGCGTGAAAAACACTCCAGAAAGGTTTTCTGTGCAAAAAAAATCATCATGAATTTTGGCGCCAAAAAAACGCCTTACTATACTATGTCGAAAAAAAATGCAATTTTTCGAACATGTTGCAGAAACGTGCCATATGATGAAATAATGTAAAGGAGAGCGTGAAAAACACTCCAGAAAGGTTTTCTGTGCAAAAAAAATCATCATGAATTTTGGCGCCAAAAAAACGCCTTACTATACTATGTCGAAAAAAAATGCAATTTTTCTAACATGTTGTAAAAACGTGCCATATGATGAAATAATGTAAAGGAGAGCGTGAAAAACACTCCAGAAAGGTTTTCTGTGCAAAAAAAATCATCATGAATTTTGGCGCCAAAAAAACGCCTTACTATACTATGTCGAAAAAAAATGCGATTTTTCAAACATGTTGTAAAAACGTGCCATATGATGAAATAATGTAAAGGAGAGCGTGAAAAACACTCCAGAAAGGTTTTCTTTGAAAAAAAAATCATCATGAATTTTGGCGCAAAAAAAACGCCTTACTATACTATGTCGAAAAAAAATGCGATTTTTCAAACATGTTGTAAAAACGTGCCATATGATGAAATAATGTAAAGGAGGCCGTGAAAAACACTCCAGAACGGTTTTCTTTGCAAAAAAAATCATCATGAATTTTGGCGCAAAAAAAACGCCTTACTATACTATGTCGAAAAAAAATGCGATTTTTCTAACATGTTGTAAAAACGTGCCATATGATGAAATAATGTAAAGGAGGCTGTGAAAAACACTCCAGAAAGGTTTTCTTTGAAAAAAAAATCATCATGAATTTTGGCGCAAAAAAACGCCTTACTATACTATGTCGAAAAAAAATGTGATTTTTCAAACATGTTGTAAAAACGTGCCATATGATGAAATAATGTAAAGGAGGCCGTGAAAAACACTCCAGAAAGGTTTTCTTTGAAAAAAAAATCATCATGAATTTTGGCGCAAAAAAAACGCCTTACTATACTATGTCGAAAAAAAATGCGATTTTTCAACATGTTGTAAAAACGTGCCATATGATGAAATAATGCAAAGGAGGCCGTGAAAAACACTCCAGAAAGGTTTTCTTTGAAAAAAAAATCATCATGAATTTTGGCGCAAAAAACGCCTTACTATACTATGTCGAAAAAAAATGCGATTTTTCAAACATGTTGTAAAAACGTGCCATATGATGAAATAATGTAAAGGAGGCCGTGAAAAACACTCCAGAAAGGTTTTCTTGGAAAAAAAATCATCATGAAGTTTGGCGCAAAAAAACGCCTAGCAACTAGCTTTCCCAGGCTAGTCATGGGGATGCTATGGCTAGCAGCTTGCATTCTAAGGCTTCTGGTATACATACATAGGTTAAACCCTAGAATTACTACGGCAGTCATTAGGATCCTCCTAGACGAGGCCCTAGCAATCCTAGGCTAGCTGGAAACTCACCTCAAGAAGTTACTAGCGTTAGCAGACAGGTGACTAGCATTCCAAGGCTCATCTTTAGGATTCTTTGAGTCCTTGTGTCATTTCTGAACTTCCCTGAAAATTTCATCCAAATCCGTTAGTCTGTTTTTGAGTAATGTTGCTAACAGACAGACAGACAGACAGACAGACAGACAAAAAAACCAACGCCGATCCTCACAAAATTCTGCCATGTTCCTTTGGGGAGTAATAAATCTAAAAATGTGGAAAAACATGTCAAAAATGTTCTTTGCACATAAGAAACATTTCTTTTTGGAACATTTTTGGGGAGTTTATAAGTGAAGCCTACGAGTGAAAATGTTGGGATTTCATGTGATCTTTTTTATCACCATCAACATGTTTCCAGATGTGACCTCATGTGGAAAACGAGGGGAATTCATGGTGGCTTGAAGGTGTAAATGGAGGTATATCAAAGCAAAGGACAATCTGCGTTCTGTAAAGGTTCTGATGAGGCTTCTGTTATATTTTAGTCTGGATTATTAGTTGCAAAACAAATTTCAATGCAGAGGTGACATAAATCTTTCTAATCTAGATGCACATTTTGCATGATTGGTTGCCAAACTGGGGACTGTAGTCCTTTCAACGGGTCACGAGATGATTGTTGTTCCACATACATTCATGTTATCTTGTTCTGACTTTCAACTAATTAATTCTTCAGACGAATAGAAAGGGTGGTTGGCATCATAGCAGCACAATGCATCTAATGTGAGACGGACGCAGGTGTCTTCACGTCCTCACTGAATCTCATCTCGATGTCTGTTTCTTTTTCATGTCCAGTGGAGAGACGTCTTGGGTTTGGTACGTCACACAGTCCTCCTCCAATCACTGCACTCCACCGTTCCCATTTAAATCCGTCTGTAGAGAGCTCCTTTGTCTGCAGCACACCTGTTACCTAACCTCCAGTCTGCCTCTCCTGCTTTGTGTTCGACTGCCTTCCTCCTCAAAGATCTTTTATACTCGATCTGTGGAATTAAACCCACATTCAGACGTTGTGCTGCTTTACCAGCGTTTATGTTCAGGGCCTGAAAAGCTCACGGCTCGAAGCAGAAAATCACATTTGAAAGAGATTGATTGATTGGTTTCTGACACATTCATGGGCTTCATGCTGAGGTTATTACATTTCACCTCCTTCTGTGCTCCAATCCAGAGCGGCTCGCTGCTTCTGGATGACTTTGAAACTGCTCAGCTATTTATGAACCACAGCCGGTAAACATCTTCTCTCAGGACCTCCTCTGCTCTTTGTAACACCTCTATCCCCTTTGTGCCACAGATGACTCACCGATCCATCTGTTGTTCTTCCCTCCTTCCTGTCCTCTCACCCGTCCACCGACTCCAGTATGCCCTTTGTCATTTGACAGTGATCATCCATTCAGTCTTTTCCCCTCCAGACCTTGTCTTGTCCCGGTCATCCGTTCTCTTTCTCCTTAAAGGTTGCCGTTAAACCAATCTGTTCCTGCTCATATTTTCCTGCTTTAATGTTGTTCTCTCTCAGTAACAGATCACATAGGGCTGGTTCTTCTTCACACGGCTGCTGTTGTTGCAGAGAAACTACATAGCTGCAGTACAGACACTAAAACAGTGGCTGTAAAATGAGCTAAAACCTTACTTGGAAGTTTTCTTCTACATTAAATAGTGGTCACTTTAATTTGGCTTTTTTTTTTTTTATTAAAAAAAAACAAAAAACAAGAAATTACCTCAAAAAAGTGAAACTGATTTCTGAAACATTCCCCCCCTCCAGTCAGTATTTAGTAGATGCACCTTTGGCCGTAATTACAGCCTGAGTCTGTGTTAATAGGTCTCATTTAGCCACACATCTGTAGTTTTACCTGATTCTTCTTGAATGAATAGAACTTTAAAGTTCAAGCCACAACTTGTAAATTGGATTGATTCTTGTAAGTGATTTGAAGGAGTCATATGTGTCTTGGTGGCCTCCCTCACTAGTCTCTTTCTTGTAACTCCTTTAGTCAGGGAACGATACAAGACATTTTTCAAGTTCAAGTTCAAATCACCTGTGACTCCTCTGAAAGAGTTATAAGAAAGAGACTAGTGAAGGAGGCCACCAAGACTCCCATGACTCCTCTGAAGGAGTTACAAGCCCCAAGATGATTGATAAATTGTGTCTGGACTTGCAAAGGTCTGTTTATTCATAATCCATGTGTAACCTGATGGAATTTGTACAGTTTTACAAAGAAAACGAGGTAAAATTTCAGCATCCAGATGTTCAGGCTGACTGAGACCAACACAGGATCAGTGCAGACAAAGGTGCATCCAACAAACACTGATTTGAAGTCGGTGGATGCTATTTTAGATCTCATTATTCTGTAGATATCTGCTTTCACTTTGACATGAAAGTCTTTTTCGTAAATTCTTGTCAAAAAATGTAAATTAACCATGAATCTATGTTAAAAATAAAAGTAAAACTTTCAAGGTGGGTGGAAACTTTTTATAGCCACTGTAAATCTGAATATTTAAAGACTTTTATGACCTTGAGGCCTTTGAAAATCTGAGTTTCACAAAGTTATAGAAGCGCAAAACCTCACATCAGTTCAACTTGCAGCAAAGCACATTAAAAACCCAAAGAGGTGAAACCCATTCCATTTATAAAATGCTTATTGGTTGTGGTCGTGTGCTTGTGTCCGACAGCACCAGTAATTGTGCCATTTGTAATAAAACATTTAGTTTTGTTAAAGCAGTGGGACATCCCCGGTGCTGCTCATGTAAAGTGAATGAAAGGTCACCCAGAGATAAAGCAGCAGCCGTGGTTTCAGGCTTTGCTTCCAGGCTTCATCTGTGCTCACGGAGCGTCTTTTTCTAGGCTTCGTCGCCGCGTGCCGAGAGCACGAAGTCGCCGGTCCGGAGACGCAGAGACCAAAGCACACTGTCCAGGATCTTCAACCTGGTGAGCTCAGAACAGCAACTTTAAATGTTTCTGCAGAACTGTTCACACTTTCTATCTGCAAACCTGGGCTTCATAAACACTGTGTTTCCTGTCTGTGTTTGCTCGAATGCAACAGTGACGCTCTCATCAGAGATCAGTGAGTAATCAGTAAAAACACTCTGAGAAGTCATTTCATTTCACCATCAAAACGCTTCTCCAGCATCATAATAAACTAACAACCACACCAGCCTCATTTTTCACCCGAATGTTCACAGTTTATTTTTCTGCTTACGATCTTTAGAGGCGTTACTTTGAGCCCGGATCGATCCCATTAAATGTGAAGTTTTAGACAATCAACTATTTCACTGAAATCACACCAGAATCTGTGTTTTTCTTCTTTCACCTCCTCTTCACTTCTGCTTCTTCTTCTTTCCAGGGAGACACCAAGTCCCGTCCTCCCCCTAAACGCTGGAGCACCATCTTCTAAACTCCAGGATCCGACCACAGATCCATCGATGGGACCAGGAGAAGAAGAAAAACAAGAAGATGAAGGAAAAACAGATCTGCATGCGGCGGACTCACAACCTCAAGAAGCGTTAACCCACTAACACCAGCCTCCTGTACGTTTAGACAGACACACAACGTTGGCAGAGTGTAAAATCAGTTTTCTGTTTTTAATCCCACGTCTAAGGAGTTACGTAGCTGTTTATGAGAGGTTCGGTCACGCTTTTAGTTTAAATCCTACTGTAAAAATCATCCTTGTCCGATGGTGCTAGTGTCTGCTGTCTGCTGTCTGAGGTTTGTTCATGGCAGATGTTTGTTTTTCTACTTGTCGACTGTCACGTTGTGCATTTCGCTGCTTTTCTAGAACTCACACACCGAGCATTGATTTATCTGTGAATCCGGACGGAGAGTGGTTCTGTTTCTGTCACAAAGGAGTGTATTTGGCAATAAAACTGGAAACCTGTACGAGTAGCATCGACTCTAATCCTGTTTTTATGTAACTGTTTTGGTTTCGTTTTGCCTCAGTGTGATTAATGAACATGTACAGTATGATGCCGTCTAAATCTATCAACCAATAAAACGCCCTTTTCAAATGCACTGTCACGTAACAGAAAAAAATCCTAAAAACTAGTCTTTTCTACAGCTTTTAGATGGATCTCCTTTGGTATATTTTATCTGTTTGCATCTTGAATTAAGTTTTAATGTCATTTGTGTTTTACTTCGAGGACGTGGTTTGTTAACGTTGATGGTCAGACTGTAAGTGGTTTAAATGGTTTAAGAAGGAAGCAGCACGATGGCGTGAGGAGTTCGGTACTGTAGGACGGCGTGTCGGATTCAAATGTTCTGACGAATTATGTTGTTTTTAATTTGTTCATAATAAATCACACTGCCACTCTCGTTTGTGTGTGATCTGTTTGTGCATTCAGTTTAACTGGAAAGTGAGAAGCACTGTGGAGGACGAGGTGGTGCTCCATGAACAGGAACTGTTGTGTTTCATCTCTATGTAAAATCACTGTTTTTAATGTACAGCCTAACTGCTAACAAACACCTTTAGTCTTAAGGGTAATTAAATGTTTTAAAATCTGATCTTGCTCTTGTCTTTATTACATTTTGGTTCAGGTTTTTGTAGAGTACAGTACCATAAATACAACAAACATTTTAAATTACATTCTAATTCAATATATGCTTATTCACATTCTTCCAGAGTCTTGAGATAATATCAGTCACATCTGCATGGTTTGGGGACAGTTAGCTTAGCATAGCTTAGCTTAGCTCCGACTTTACACGGGGTGAACAACTAGCCTAACATGAAAATCTGCTCACAAACACATCTAAAGCTCATTCATTAACACGTCATGTCTTGTTTGCTGAAGTTGTCCCTTCATCCAACCATCCATCAGTCAGTTTTATTTATAGACACAAGCTTTTGGCGCAGGAAGTACGACGGCAAGAGGAAGCAGACAGACAAACACCGCTTAGTGGGCTGCAAGACCAGCTTCACTCAAGGCCGTTAGACCTGGCAGCACAACCAGGTGCTAAAGATCCTGGCACTAGTGCTGGAGGCGCAGCGTGAGTGTTAACGCCCACATCGATCCAATGGCAAGAAACAACATTTGCTTAAGATGATTTGAGGCATAAATACTTACATTTTGGACAGAAAAGACTGATGTTTGAGTAAGGAGTTAAATTTGTCATCTATGTTATACTGGAACAGACATCTCTTAATAAAGGGGCTCGTCCACAACACTACTTATCAGGTACTTATAATGCAGCCTTGAGGTCCCTCACCTGGCAGTTTGACAGCTATTCTCAATTTCAGTCATGGAGCTGGGAACAAAAAGGGATGTCCAGTTACCTTCGAAGATAAGATCAAATAATAAAATGCCAAGAATATTCTCACACTGCACTCTCATTCTCTGTTCTTAAACCAAAACCGATGTCTCTCCATTGGCTTGTCAATGTTTCAGGATCGATTTTAAGGTTTTATTGTTTTTTCAGATTTTAAATGAGTTGGCACCAAATTATTTAGCAGAATTCCAAGATCCAGGCACAGAAATAGAACCAGTTAAGCATTTGCAGTGGAAACAATCTTTGGTACAGTTTACCTCTTCATGTAACTAAAGACCAACCTCTTCTCAATGGCATCTGATTCTAGTTTGATCAAGTTTACAGGAGGTCCTTGGTTTACGACATCCTTGACCTACGGCGTTTCGTCAGAACTAGTGATGAGTGGAGTGGACGAATACGTCGTCACATGGTGCTGTAAATCAGCTTTGTTTACATTCTCTGGTTGTACGCCACCTTGGATTGTGCTACATTTACCAACTTTTTACCCTTCATTATGGCTCCCAAGCGTAAGTCAGACTCTTCTGATGCTTCAAAGAAAAGGAAAGCCGTCTCCATGGAAGTGAAATTAGATAGAATAAAACGCTCACGTTGTAAAAACAGTGCAAAATATTCTGTTATCTTCTGGTAAAATGACTCATACATGCACGAAAGTCGTTAGTATTCATGACTTTTGGCCATTGTGTTTTATTGCATTTTGGATGGATGGATGGATGGATGGATGGATGGATGGATGGATGGATGGATGGATGGATGGATGGATGGATGGATGGATGGATGGATGGATGGATGGATGGATGGATAAATTTGACTTCACTATGCTTTTCTAAAATACTACGTAGATTTTAAACCCCAGGTAGAAGAAATGGGAACGCAGCAGCAGTATGGGAGTATTTTCCATTCTTGTGCAGGTATTACAGATTACACTTTTGATGTTTGTAACCATGGCGATGGTGTTTATCACAAGTCCATCTCCAAGGTCAACTGAACTGAATAACTGCATGTACTGCAATGATCCATCCCTGAAAAGACTCCCACACACTCTGATCCTCTGGTAATCTCAATATCAAAGTGTTCTGCAGGATGGAATAAAAAAAAGAAAAAACAGCATCCCAACTACATGGAGCCGTACATTTTGTCCTACATTTAATTAAACACTAAGCAAGGATGAGTCATTCTCATTAGACTCCCCTGTCGATACTTGGAAGTGGGAAAAACAGTGTTTCTCACCATTAGAAATAATGTTGAGGCAGAAGTTCTCAAGGAACAGCCTCCTGTAGAAGCACAATGAGCTCAGAGTTCTGTCTCTAAAGGGAGAACCGTTGAACTGGTATCTGGTGTGAGGAAATAGCAACACTAACTGCATTAAGAGAACATTTCCTATGAAAAAAATGTAATTTATTCATGCAACCAACATGAAAAACATCAGCTAATATGTAGAAAATGTTGCGTAACGTCCTGGTGTGGTTATAAAGGCAGCTCCATATGCGACACGTCTCTCTTTGTCACAACCTCCTGTCTGCCATTGAAATGCTAATCTCTATAGGCTGCTGTCTCTGAAAGCACCTGAATGCATCAAATGAAAGCTTTTCTTTCAGAGACCTTCTGGAGTCTCGGGGTGTTTTTTTTAATATATAATTAATGGAGGGTGTAATTACCGAGTGGAAAAACACGTTGCAGTATTGAGCTACAGAGACCTCTTGTGCTCCACCAATGAGCTGCAAAGGAACCGTTCTGAGATTATTTATAACATCTGATGTTCCACGTTTACATGAATGTTACTGTATGTGGAGTTCTGGACGTCTGGACCTCAAAAAAACCACAACAGAACAAAAAATAGTCCCCATATTTTACACACAGCTAAATAAAATTAACTAACGATGGCAGTTTTATAATGGGAGACGATGCAAGGAGTGACTAAATCCTTAATCTACATCTACATGAAACTCCCCCAGTTCATTACTGGTTCCACATCCAGTCCAGTCTGATCTCCAGTAAAACCAGTAAAACCACAGCAGAAGAACCTAGAAATAAACACAACTCCTAATGGTTCCGACACAAAACGACAAAAACAAGAGGCAAACAACAAAAGTTAGACAAAAAAACCCCAAAAAACAAGACAAAACCTTACAAAAATGAGACACAAAATGACAAAAAAAGAGACAAATGACACAAAACAAATCAAAAAAGAGAAAAAATTTGACAAAAAAGTTACAAAGTGACAAAAAAGGACACAAATGAGACAAACAATGACAAAAAAGGAACAAAATGACTAAAAAAATAGACAAAAAACAAAAGCGAGACAAAAAGGAAACGCAAAACGACAAAAACGATACACAATACAACAGATAAAGCAAAACACAAAATGACAAAAATAGACAAAAAACACAAGCAAGACAAAAAGGAAACACAAAACAACAAAAATGTGAAACAAACGACAAAAGTCAGGAAAAAAAAGACATGAAACGACAAAAGCAAGACAAAATATTCCAAAAATGGGACACAAAATGACAAAAAATGAGACAAAAAAGTTACAAAGCAACAAAAAATGGACAAACACGAGAAAAATTACAAAAAAAATACAAAAAACACAAGTGAGACTAAAAGGAAACACAAAACGACAAAACCATGAGACAAATGACAAAAAAGACAAAAAAAAATACAAAAACAAGACAAAGTATTTAAAAATGAGACAAAAATAACAAAAGCGAGAAACAAAACGACAAACATGCTTTTTGTCTTTTGTTGTGGTTCTGATCCTCCAGTAAATCCTCCATGGTTCAGTTCCAGGTGACTAAATGTTGTTTCTCATCTCATGTCCAACAGACAAAGTGCAGTAAAATAAATTAATACTAAATAATAGTCTGAAAGAAAACATGCTGAGGTGCATTAGTGCATGAAAAATCAGTTTTTGCTTTTCAAATCTCAGCTTAAAATGTAAAATAATCCCAACAAATCCAAACAAAGAGTGTTTATTTTTAATAACCGAGCTTTCTTTAATGTACAGAATGTGCAGAAACATCGATATGGCACCAAAACATTCTTCTTTTCTGAAGCAGGTCAATGGCAACAAAATAATTTATGTGCAAAATGCAAATAAGTGACTCTGGATGGGAACATTCACCACACGCTGCTACGCTTCACTCGACACAAATCAAAGGTTTAAATGGCTGAAATAAAAGGGAGGATGGTTGCAGACAGCCTGCCAGGAGCATTCAGACAGTCCAGAGAGTTTGTCGCCGTCTCTGGATTATCTGACCAACTAAAGCGATGATTCTGATCTGTAAACTTTCAGGTGTTCTTTAAAGTCCGTCTCCAGAGGATTTATGTACAAAGTGCTGAAAAGCTGCTTCACATTAGAATCATCCGGTTCCTTCTGCTCCAACGTCTCTGATTTACTTCACACGTTTTTATCATAAAATACAGATATTCAAAATGATATCTGTGAGGGCTTTTTATTGAAATAAAATAACCCTTTTACATTTTGAAATCTGAGGCTGTTTGAGCAACAATATCTGAGGAACTATTCAAGATAAAAACCTGACATTTTCTGTTAGTTTCTGTTATTTCTCATCACGACATCAGAGTCCAAATGTTTAATATTTATTGTTCAAAAGCTTGGTTCACTCAGAAATGTCCTTATTTTTGAAGTAAAAGCATTTTTTTTAAATAAATACGATACTAATAATAATTATAATACTAATAAAATGTGTGTCCTTTGCAGATTTTGATCCTAAAGAAGTTGTTTTGCACAAATAACAATTCATTTCTAAATGTTCTGAGCTAAAACCTGAGTGAACGTTCAGAAAAACCATATTTTAGTTGAAAACATTCGCGTCAGAAAACCACCAGACAGAGTTTCTGGGTTTATTTAAACAGACGTGTGATGATTAATTAGTGAATTACTGTCCTCATGATGATATAACATCTGTGTCTGCTGCAGCTCTAAGTGTCGTAAACATGTTGTTTTTGAACAAATAATGTATTTGTGGAAAGTTTTAAGGTAAAAACCCGAACAAACAGTCAAAAAAATGCACGTTTTGGGTGAAAACAACAGAGACTAAAACCACCCAGACCTGTTTGTGTCTCTTTAAGCAAACCAGTGATTATTTGTTCAGATTTTCTGATGTTCTGCTGCACATTTAAATGCCACAAACATGTTGTTTTAGCACAAATACAATTAATTTGTGTAAGTTTTAGAGTGAAACCTGAGCTGACACTCACAAATGACAGATTTCAGCTGAAGAAAGAATCTGGGGTTTCTAATGAAATCAGTGTGACAGATAACTTTCTTAAATTTTGTATTTGTGCAACACTTCTGTCGCTGAAACAGGAAATGTTCTTCTAACATGCATTTTTACACTGAATTTTTTTGCACAAAGATACTTTTTAAATTTTGAATAGAATCTTTTAAATTTTTCCACTTGTGGTTATTGTGAAGATGGACTGTGGGAGAGCAGTGCAGACAGACTTTTCAACGGTAGTCTATGTATATATATGTTTCTCCAGCCTACAAAGAGTGGTCCAAAAACAAAATATATGCTCATAGATAAGTATATATATTTTTAAATTCTTTGTTTTACTTGGAGAAGCATTTTGACTTGAATTAGGCTCGTTTTTCTGCTACAACTTGTCAAAGCTGCTCAATTAGTTATGAAAGTTCAACAAAAATAACTTTTTTTTTCCATTTTTGTGACCAAATATTTCCTATTAAAGTATTCTATGTTTATTTTAGTATTATTGTGAGCTGCAGCTACATGTGGTTCAGTCACTAGTTGACTTCTGATTATCTTTTTTTTTTGTTAAGATGGAACTTTTAATGACAGCTTAATAGATTCTGAATTAATAAGAGTGAAAATTTTCAGGTTTTCATAGTTTCTGAGATGTTGTTGGTCAAACAGAATCAAAGTTGAAATGTTTTTACCTCTGAAAGTATTCCACTTATCAAACTGTTAATTCTGGAGAACTTTCAGGGTGTTTGAGAGGAACTGAGCTGTGAAGGTTTAGCTCCCGCTGAAGCTCTCGCTGACTTCCTGTTTGAAGACGTGACCTCCAGCCTCCAGGTTCTGTGTTCGCAGCTCGTCCACCATCCCAGAGACGCTGTTCAGCAGCCGGCCCATCCCGTCCTCCATCTCCCTCTGGAAGTCCACCTCCTCCACTTTGACCTGACCTCCAGCTGGGAGGAAGGCCTCCCCTTCGTCCAGCGTGTAGCTGAAGTTCTCCTCCACATCTGCTGCAGCTGTGGTGGCCGTGTTGCTGTTGGTGGAGGAGCTGGAGGCCAGGCGCTCGCAGCGGGCCTGGTGTCGCAGGAAACTGTCCCTCCAGATCACCTTCTTCCCACAGAGGCTGCACTCGTACGGCCGCAGGCCTCCGTGGGTCTTCAGGTGCTTGGTCAGGTGGTGTTTCATCTTGAAGGACTTGGTGCAGACCGGACAGCCGAAGGGCCTCAGGTTGAGGTGCTGCATCTTCACGTGGCGGTCCCTCATGCTCTTCAGGGTGTAGGCTTTACCGCAGTGGCAGAAGTGGACCTTCCCGGTGTAGGGGGCGCCGGCGAGCGACACCGAGGACGACGAGGACGGGGTGGGAGGCGACGGCGCCGGAGGGAAGGCGGCAGAAGACGGGGAGAGATGTCGGCCGGAGGACGGGGTCACGGAGCCGGTCTGCCCCCCGCTGGTGGACGTCCAGCTCACCTCGGAGCCGGTCAGGGTGAAGTCGGGCGACACCGGAACCAGAGGCCTCTGGGACACCTGCCCGGTGCCGTCCTCGATCTCATCGTACGTGTCTCTGCTGTACGGCGCCTCCGTGAAACATTCAAAGTCCACGTCCTCCTCTTCCTCCTCGTCGTCCTCGTCTTTACTGCCTCCCTCTCCGTCCGCCGGCCTCGACTCCGGCTGAGTCCAGGGACCCGACGGCCACGGCAGCCGGGCCGAGACCAGACAGGAAGGACCGGCGAGAACAGAGGACGGGTCCGAGGAGGGATCAGCTCCCACCAACTCTCTCTGGGATTTCTCCTTCATCACGTCCACGCTCTGCTTCGACTGTCCGGCTTCCTGGTGTTCATTTGGAACTGGGTGGAAGTCTGTTGGACAGACGGAGAACAGAATCTGAATCTTTAAATGTCAGTTTGTTTACATAGAACCAGTTTTCTTTATATGGAAAAAAAGACAAGAAATGAATTGTTTTCCATATAAAAAGTGCCAAGTGTCTGGCATCTGTTACCGTTAATTCTGATGCATTTTTCTCACAGTGTCAGATTCATAAAGACAAAAATGTCCTCGTCAAAAAATAGATTATAAATATTTTCCACTTTCACTGAGTTAAATTCTTTTAACTAAAATGATCAGAACTACCAAATATTTCCTATTTTCAGGATTTTAATCCCTTAAATGTCAATTAAATTCAATGATACATTTTTTTTAATCAAACAAACACAAAAATATAATTTTGTAATATAATAAGTGCTAAGAGGAACTTTCTTTTTGATGATCTGTCAGAGTCTGATGCATATTTTTCAGATCTCTTTAGTTTTTTATTAAATATCTCACGTTTCTTACCACAGTGACCCATTGGAGCGAATCCCTCCTTCTTCTCCACAGCTTCCTCTCCAACTCCTTCATCAGCTTCTATCCCTCTCTTCTGGTTCTTCCTGCGGTCCGGCGGCTCTTCGTTGTCTTCGTCTCTGGTGCGATCGCTGCTCTGCGACGCTCCTCGCTGCTGAAACCTCACCTTCTGCTTCAGGGCGTCTCCTCCAGGAAACCGGACGCTGTGACCGGGTCCTTCCTGAGGAAAGTGGCCGGTTCTGGCGTGGCTGGACACCCAGGCCTCGTCACAGCTGGAGTAGTCGTTGTCCACGTATCCGGGCAGAGCGTCCAGCTGGGAGTCGGCCGACTGCTGGGCCGACGAGGGCCGAGGGCGCCCCCATCTGGGGAACTGCTGAGGGCGTCTCCACGTAGCTAAAGGAGGCAGAGCGTCGGGCTTCTTCTCCCGCCTCCTTCCCTCCCTCTCGGCGTACAAACACTCGGTGCTGCTGGGAGATTGTTGTCGAGACGCAGATCCAGGATGAGCAGCAGCAGCTTCTCCGGAGGCGACGTCGGCCGAGGACCGAGGCCTCTTCAGGATCTCGGTGCACTTATCGACGATGTGCCACATCTGGAGGAAACTGGCCACGGTGACGTAGTTGACGATGTCGTCGTGCACGATGCTCAGCTGGCCGGTGTAGGCAGAACTCAGGACGCTCTCAAAGGCGACCGGGTCCATGACCGAGGGCAGAGAAACGGTGGTGACGTTCTTCAGCAAAACCTGGAAGAAGAAAATAAAGACGCACTGAGCTGCAGGCTTCTGGACAGAAATATGGAGAGAATTAAGAGTCGATAAATAACAATAAGTCCAAGTTAATCAGTAATCCACCAAGGAACGCGGTGGAGTTATGTGATGATCTGTGTTTGTCTGTCTGTCTGTCTGTCTGTTAGTTACCAGAGTAACATGGAGATTTGGAATTTAGACCCCATTAGACCAGATCCGGAACTAAAACCACTTAGACGAGGGAAATCTGGACTACATTACCCCACAGAGGCCCAAGAGTCTTGAAAATAGAGCTTCTGATCTGTGAAACCTTTAATCCATTTGTAGAAAATCCTGCATGTTGATGCTTTTTGACATCTGTACCATAAAAGGCCAGGTCCAGATCTAAACTGCTGCACAAAGACTCATCAAATCTGGACTAAATCGTCCTAAGGTGATTGAAAACGCTTTAAAACTTTATTTTATCTTATATCTAAAACCACTATATAAACTGTAGAAGGGTCAAATCTAGACTGGATTATACCAGAGAGGCTAAAGAATCGTTAAAACACAGTTTCTGATTCATGACGCTTTTATTCTATTCATAAAAATGCAAGAAAATGAGGTTTTAATGTTTTTTTTTTCCACATTTACACCACCTTGGACCAGGTCTGCATCAGTAAACATCCAGCTGCCTGCTGACGATCACATGATTGTGATCCTACTACAAATCCACCACTGAGGACTACAAATTTTGAAAAGATTTCATCCATCAGAAATCATACAACAACTGAGCAGCCTTGGCAGAGTATTGTGCTCTCTGAGTACTTCTCTAGTTATTTAATTATTTATAAAGCACTAGTTACGACACACAAGACATGAAATCTTTAGAATTTAAATGACAGAGAAAGATGTAAAATGGTGCATTAAAACCAAGAGTCTTACAGGATATAGAAACATCATTAACAGAAATAAAAGGAAATAAAAACTCAGTGTTAATCAGGAAAAGCTGTCCAATAAAAACATGTTTTGAGAAGAAAATGAAAGAGACTCAGCTGACACAATTTCCTTGAAATGAGTGAAATAATACCAGAACAATGTAACAGAGGGAAAAGAGATTGACTGTTCAATTAATATAGATGGTGTTGAAATTAATATTGTGAGAGAAACTAAGTTTTTGGGTATCATGGTTGACGAGCATTTAAACTGAAAATCACATCTAAATTATACAAAAGTAAAAATATTAAAAACAATTGCTGTAGTTGTTGGATAACAAGGCGTTGTACATGTTTAATAATTCTCTGATTGTTCCATATCTGACCTAATGTGTTGAAGTCTGGTTAAATGCCTGGAAGACAAACATCCAGTTAATTTTCATTTTACAGAAAAGAGCCATAAGAATAATCAGTCGAAAAAAATATAGAGATCCAACAAACCCATTATTCCTTCAGTTAAAATTGTAGTAGACTATAGTGTTCTGCAGATTACGTGTAAAGTTCATAAAGAAACTTTACCAGTCAATGTCCAGAACAGACTTGCAAAAAGTAAGTAAAATGAAAAGAGATCTTCGTAAAACCCAGAGTTAGGACCAAATTAATGGAGAGACAAATCAACGCCGATCGTCACAGAACTCCATCGTGTTTCTTGGTGGAGAAATAATCCTCAGAATGAAGTTGTGTTTTTAATGCAAACATAAAACTCTGTTCCAAAAATCTACTCTAAATGCTACTGCTCTTCATATATGGACGGATTATTTGTAAAACGTAGTTTCTACTGAGTGAGTATCTGCAGGCCTACCTGGTCGTGGAAGTAAGGTGAGGAGGCAGCGAGCACACAGCGGTGGGCCCTGAACACCTGACCCTGCACCTGGATGGACAGGTCGCACAGCCGTCCCTCCTCCCGCTGCCGGTTCAGGTTGTCCAGAACTGCAGCTCGAGCACCTGGGAAACACACCTGGACGGTCAAACCTGCCGGAGCCACGGAGGCGCTGCAGGTCGGATCCATGGTGGAACCGAACTGTGGGAAAGAAACACGACATCAGTGGAAAAATGGGAGCTGAGGGATCGATACACCGTTTTTATAACTGTGTAAAGAGCATCTGATGGCTGTTTCCATCCTGTTTATAATAAATAAATAGTCTCTATCCAGTGTTTTAAGGTTACTTCTGTAGACTGTGTTTCTGTTCTGTATTTTGTTTTTTTGCTATTTTGTTAAAATAAAGCGACTTGTTCTTTGTATGAAGGGCAGTTTTACATACAGTATGTGTTGACAAATAGTATATTTACTCCACAAAGTACTGAGCTGTGATGTAGTTTTCTTAGTGACTTTAACAGGCTGCATTTAAAACAAGTTACAGCACCGTCTGAAGGTTTTACTGAAGAGAACACAGAAGAAAACATTAAAATCAAGATGTCTGAAACATCACAGCATCGATTCACTCATTTTGGCTCATTCTCAGACAGAGCAAATTCACTTTACATTCACTAATTCATGAGAAAATGAAAAAGGACAGCATTCACAAACGAGAATCTGAGTTTTCTCATGAGAAATAGTTATATTTCCACTGGACTGAATAAACAAATCAGACAATCAGTTAGTCAATAACATAAAATTAATCTCATTTGTTTTTTTTAAGAGTTGTTTAGTAGTATTTTACAAGCAGGGACTCCTCTTTTTTCTGTCTTATGATTGTAAAAAGGATCTTCTGGGGTCATTTTGACAAAACAAGCCATCTGAAGAATCACTTCATCCTCTAAAACTGCACATTTTATATATAAAAACAACAGAAAAATAAATACAGATTACCTGATTACAAAAAATGATCACTATTTGTTAGAATACATCATACTGTAGGTTCTTAACTTTAACACAGGAGATAGTTTGGGTGGTTTGTATTGTGTATATAACGGTTTGAAGTCCTAATTTCAAGAATTTAATCCAGTAAATGAGCATGATTACCAATATTACAGGGTCTAAACCTTAATGTTTGATTTAATCGGATAAATTAGTGTTTTATATCATGTTTCGGGTGTTAACTTTACTATTTAAACTCATATTTCTGTCCTGTAAAGTTCTTTAACTGTTGTTCTAGCTGTTCTTTCTAAATAACAGGAGTTGATATAAACAGTTTCCACCTGATGATCTCTGCTAGCAGCTAGCTAACGTTAGCTTCCAAACGTTAGCTTTGTCCGTCACATTAAGTTATTGTTTAAGACAGTATGAATATTAAATGCTGCTACAGAAGCAGAAAACATCTTTCACACGTTCTATTCCACTGCCTGTTCGCACAAATCCCTGTTACCGTTAGGCTAGTTCGGAGCTAACCGGGCTAGCCAGCTAGTTAGCTCAGTGTTAGCTGCTGAACTTTACCTTTGTTCTGTCGGTGTGTCGAGCTGTTTACTTCCACAGAGGACGTTACCGACTATTTGCAGAACGGCATTATTATCCTCCAGTCGTGGTTACGGATCTCCGTCGTTTGTTTGAGTTAGAAACAGTGAAGCTAACGAGGCTAACAGCAGCCTGCCCGCAGGCTGGACGCTGAAGTTAGCTTCAGGTTCGTAGCTTCAGGTTCGTAGCTTCCGACTCAGCGGTTCAGGAAGAAGTTAAGGGAAACGCGGTTGTTTTCCTTCCTTTTAATAACGTAGAAAAAATAAAGCATCACTCTAGTTTTTTCTTGCATCTATAAATTGTAGGAAATAAAGAGAATCAGTCTGTTTTTCCTACATTTTAATTATGTAGAAAAACAGTGATTTTCCTCAACATTTTAATGATTCTGTAAATATATAAGATAATTCTTACTGTCTGTTTCAAAGACTCTTCAGGAACATCTGGTGTAATCTTGTCCAGATTTAAGATGCTGTACATAGTGGTTCAGTTAGTTTAATGTGGTTTATGTGTGGGGAAAAAAACAAGAAATCTTCTTTTTGAATTTAAAAAAGCAGAATAAAGGTTTCACAAATCAGAAACTGTGTTTTAAAGACTCTCTGGTGAAAGCTAATGCAGATCTGACTAGTCTGTATACAGCCATTGGATCTGGACCTGATTTAAGGTGGTTTATATACACACAGAAATCTCCATGTTTTTTTAATCTTTACAAACAGAACTAGAAAAGCCCTCAGAGAGCTCAGTCCTCCTCCAAGGCTGCTCATTCCCCCATATGTCTGAAATGCAGCATTTGCTTATTAGTTATTGATGATCAGAAATCACAGCAACATAGAATGTGTCCATTTAATATAGATGAACCCACAAACGAAATGACCTTGCTCTGAGTACAGGTGTGTGTTCTGTATGTGTACGTTATGTACGGATACTGAATCATGTGACCTAAATATGTAGCAGGCGGCGGGAATTGATGGGACTCAGAAACACCCCCACAATTTAATCAATTGTTCCTTGGATCATTTCTGATGGATAAGTCCTGATAAGTCCTCAGTGGTGGATTTGTAGTAGGATCACAGTCATGTGATCATGAGCAGGCAGCTGATGTAGTGTTCACTGGTTGTCATGGTTACAGTGACACTGTGCTGCTATCTGGCAATGATACAGAAATCTTTAACAAATTCATGGATCCAGACTATAAGCTGCATCACTGCCAAAATCTAAGCACTTGTTCCTTGTGTCATTTCTGACCTTCCCTGGAAATTTCATCCAAATCTGTTGGTCTGTTTTTGGGTAATGTTGCTAACAGACAGACAGACAAACCTGATCATCACATAACTCCACTGCATTCCTTGTCGGAGTAATAAAGGTTTCACAAATCAGAGACTGCATTCTGACATAATCTGGTCCACATTTCATGTATGTGGATGTTTACTGATGTAGACCTGGTCCAAGGTGTTATAAATGTGAAAAAAGCATTAAAATCTCATGTTTCTGCATTTTTATAAATATAACAAAAGCCTCACAAATCAGAAACTGTGTTTTAAAGATTCTTTAGCCTCTCTGTTACAATTTAAGGTAGATCTGACCAGTCTATATGTAGCGGTATATCCTCTGAACCACTGTTCCCTCTAAACTGCGCGCGTGCGCAATTGCGCACTGCTGACACGGTCTCCGCGCACATTAAATCTGCGCTGCGCACAAAAAAAAAAATCCAACCTAAATCGGAAATAAAATAAACACGTAACAATTCATTCTGTGCTATTTTTCAGTGTGAGTCAGTGAGTGACCGGTGACTGGCTGCTGCAGCCAATGATGCGATTCACATACGTATTTACCATAGACTGTATATAATGGTATTTACGCAGCTAATCAACGTCATTGACAGGCGTCCTTATGTGCAGCCACCGTTGTTCTCATAGATATGAATGAGTAGATAGGACACGCCCCTTTGAGCTGCGGCTACAGCGAGGCTAAGCTAGTGGGGGCAAAGTTTGTGCATTCCGTTGATGCAGACGGCATGAAAACGGAAACAACAAGTATGCCGGCTCACTGTGCTGCATACAATTACACACTGCGTCGTACGATTGAGACAAGGAAACTTGGAAGGACTTTTCAGAGGTAAGAATAGTTTTTGGCTCTTTTTTCATTAATAAATCTTGTTGAGTGCTTCCAGTCTATGAGAGCTAACTAGTTAGTCACTAGCAAAACGCTAAGGCGAGCTAGCAGCTTGACAACCAAATACCATACGATTGATAGTAGCTGTAGTATAGTTGTACAAGCAGTAGTAGTAATACTAAAAGTACAAGCAGCAGTAGTAGTATAAACAGCTGTTAGAGGCGTAGAAGTAGTATCAGCATTTGTAATGGTATTACAAGTTGTAGTAGCAGTGCCAGTATCAGCAGCAGTAGTTAGTGTACTACTAGTAGTAGTCACATTGCTATTACTACCACCAATACTACCAATAGTAGTTATAAAGCCTAACTCATGTATATCCAGATTATCATTTATGTTCTTCCTCCAAACCCATTTTATGATTGGGATTACAGGCAGTTCTTTAGGACTGCTCTCAAATAATTGTAATGTTACTAAACAAGGTTATACTGATCAAATTGAATAGCTCTGGTCTCCAGTATATTGGCGAATTCGGTTCTTTGTACTTAATTTATTAGCATGATTTCTTTTTAATATGTTGTGTACAGACTTAATTACTTCTCTGTCTACTTTTCTTACTCCATGTAGGTTTCCCAGAGACTATGGGTTGAGGAGGAATTGGAAGTTTGTTGGCTTAGACCTGGTGTCATTCCATCAGTGTTTAACTTCCCGGCTCATCTTGGAAGAGTACGTGCCAGAAAGACCACGACCAAGCAGCCTTGAGATCTTAGGCAGCATCTCCCTCAGGTGGGTGTCAATGGTGTTCACAGTCAGGTCTGTAGAGGGGGGAGGCCGCCCCCCACCTCCCTGCCTACTCTCTACCCTGACTCCACCCAGACTCCACCTTGGCTCCACCCATGTGGTCACTTTATTAACTGCGATGCCAAAGGGATGACGAAATTACTTCTTTTCATCTGATCTGCAGCTCTGTGAGTTAAGGGTTTACCTGTAGAGCTGCAGGTCGCTGGTTCAAGACCAGACCCTTCTTAAATTTTATCAAAATCCTGACAAAGACGAACACCAGTGGTGGGTCTTGCCACCTTCCACTTGGTAGTCTCTCTTCCTACCCCTGAGCTACTCGCTCAGATATTAATTCTTCTTTTTTTTGCGCATTTATCATCTATTTTTTGTCATTTTCGAGGTTTTTTTTACTTGAGTCTCGATTCAACCGTTTTTCTCAGGAGGTTGAACTTCAGCCTTTGTGCTGGAGGGTTGAACCCTCAGTTCCAAGACTTTCAAAGCCTCCAGACCTCCCGAGTCCTCAGGACCTGAGCTTTCACACAGTCTGAGGGCTGAAATTTTCTAAGTCCCACAGTAGTTCTCTGTTAGTTTGAACCTTCAGACAGTCTGAGGGCTGAAATTTTCTAAGTCCCACAGTAGTTCTCTGTTAAATTGAACTTCCAGTCAGTCCAAGGACTGATATCTTCTAAGTTCCTGAGTAGTTCTCTGTTAGTTTGAACCTTCAGACAGTCTCAGGACTGAAACCTTAAAAGTTCTTGAGTAGTTCTCTGTTAGTTTGAACCTTCAGACAGTCTGAGGACTGAAATTTTAAAAGTTTCTCAGTACTTCTCTGTTAGTTTGAACTTTCTGGTTAACAGAAGCCTTAAAACTTGTGACCACGAGTCTTGATTTCACATTTAGATCATCCATCTGAGTTCCTCTCAGACCTTCACTTGTGGGTTTTTGAGAAATCCTCAACAAACTTTGATTCTCTTCACTGAACAGTAAAGTTTGTGGAGATCAGAAGGTAACATTAGTTTGATAAATGCCTTCAACTACTAGTAGACTTTATCTGGAAAGCAGTTTTCTTAAATGCATTCTTAGTAAATCTGTCCACAATCAAACCAAGAACATAGAAAGAGGAAATGTTTGAAGAAACAACTTAATGTTTTCATTTCAGACTAGAAAACACTTTAAGACCTTTGTTTTTGCTCTTTTTGATCATTTTATTGCTTCTTCTGTTTAATTTGATCTTCTAAAGTTTAACTGGTGTCTTTTCAAATGTTTTGTCTTTAGTTTGATTCTTCTTAAACGTTTAGTTTTGGTCTTTTCTCACCTTTTCTTATTTTCTAATGTCTGATTTGATTTCCAAATGTTTTGTCTTTTTAATGTTTAGTTGTTTTTTCAAATGTTTTATCGGCTTGTTTGAGTTTCTTTTTCTTTCCCAAAATTTAATGTTTCGATTAAATCTTTAAGGTTTTTCTTTTTAAATGTTTTACCACCTTTTAATGTTTAAATTTCTTTTTAAATGCTTCATTGTCTTAAAGATGTAATTTTCTAATTAAACATTTAATGCTTTAATTAAGTGTTTTTGTCTTTTTATTGGATAGATGTAGTGAGAGACAGACAGGAAACCGGGGGAAGACATGCAGCAAAGGGCCGCACACAGGAATCGAACCCGGGCCACTGCGTCAGAGACCAGCCCCTGTTCATGGGTCACACACTTAACCCACTGAGCTATACGGGCACCTATGTTTTATCATTTTAAAGGTTTACTAATCCAAGTAAATGTTTTGCGTTTTTTAAAATGTTTGACATCCTTCTTGTTGAATTGTATCCTTTAAGTGTTTCATTCTGGGAAATATTTTATCTGTAGTTTTGAATATTTGTATGTTAAAAATTTTGTTTAATTTCATAATGACATGTAGTGTATCATGTCGAATGATCTCATTCAATATTTTGTCTGTTTAATAGAATTTAATGTAATTTAATGTTTACCTCTATTAAACAGACAAAATATTGAATGAGATCATTCGACATGATACACTACATGTCATTATGAAATTAAACAAAATTTTTAACATACAAATATTCAAAACTACAGATAAAATATTTCCCAGAATGAAACACTTAAAGGATACAATTCAACAAGAAGGATGTCAAACATTTTAAAAAACGCAAAACATTTACTTGGATTAGTAAACCTTTAAAATGACAAAGCATTTCATTAAAAAATGTAATGTTTAATTAGAAAATTACATCTTAAAGACAATTAAACTTCAAATAGGAATTAAACAGAAAATACAATGAAGCATTTAAAAAGAAAATTAAACATTAAAAGGTGGTATATGTATACTTAATTTAATTGTATTTAATGTTTAACTCTATTAAACAGACAAAATATTGAATGAGATAATTCAACAAGATACAATATATGTTATTATGAAATTAAACAAAAATTATAAATACAAATATTCAAAATTAAAGATAAAATATTTTCCACAATTAAACATTTAAAAAATACAATTAAACAAGAAGAACATCAAACATTTTAAAAATGCAAAACATTTAATTAGATTATTAAACCTTTAAAAAGAGAAAACATTTAATTAAAAAATTTAATGTTTAATTAGAAAATTACATCTTAAGTTTCTTAAATCTTTTTAATAATGAAACTTTTTAAAAGTTCTATTGTATTAATTTTTTTTCCTTTGATTTAATTGCTTTTTGTTATGTAGTTTATTTCTTTAATCTTCCCTTTCTGTCAAGACTTTAACCCCAACCTTAAAAATGAAATAAACCCTTAAATCACAATGAAAATACTTCTGTTGTCACAATCATGAGTTGGTCAACTATTCAGTTTATCAATTCAACTTTATTTGTTTAGCACCTTTCACACAGATGACAAAACTAAACAAGCAAAGAGAAAAAACTATGCTAAAACTATGATTAAAACTCAAAAACATTAAAAAAAAAAAAAAAAGATTTAACATGGTCATAAAATGTGTTGTGTCCAGGGGATTCAGGGAGTTTATTGAAGTCTTCTTGGGCTCGGATGGGAAATCATTTAAAATATAAACTTGATATTCAGTCTAAGGAAACTGGAAACTGCAGAGCGACAGAAGAACCAACAATATCTCCTGTTTTCTCCTTTAATGAGTCGATTCTTGTGCTTTCAGACCAAAGAACTACAGACTCTTCACAACCTGCTCAAACTCTTGGTACAGGACCTCACCACATGGGTCAAGAAGGTTTCCGTCTAATTTCTACTCTGAAGCTCACCTTCTCCTGCTCAAACTGCTGACAAATGTTTCTGCTGCTCTAAAGTCTGGTCTCCAGAACTTCCTAAAAACTCTCAAAGTCTCTTCTGCTGCAGGTTGCTTTGTAGAACTGTTCCAGAAAACCTCACTAAACCACATGGACGGGCCTCAAGATAGTCGTCCAAATGAAACCGTACAAAAACCAAACTAACACAACCCAAACACTAAAGTCTCCTGCAGCCTACCAGAGAACCTCTGAGAACAGAGAATCAGGACAGGAACTCTTACCTTCTGGACAACCAACGCTGGTTCTCAAACAAGAATACAGAATGTGTCTGACCAGAAACCTCTGAAGACTCACTACAGTCAAGATAAAGACACAACTCAGCTGCATCAAACCCACTAATCACTGCACACATTAGCACCATGTGCCAACTGTGGCTAAAGAACCACATTTACCAAGACAACTATCCAGTACAAAGCCCTAAAACACACCAAGAAACACATTAAAGACGATTTTACTGCTGGAAGCTGCAAGCCGACGCCTAAAGAACAAACTAAAGCAACGGAACCAAACCCAGTTCACTGGTGAACAGAAGCAGAGGAAATGTTTGGCTGCAGCCACATAAAGCAGGAAGACACTGAGCTGCTCAGGTGTTCCTGATAACACCAAGCAGCCACCTGGACAGCCAATAGGAACACAGCTTCCTGGAAGTCCAGAGGGCTGGCTTAGTGAAGGAAATTTAGTTTAAAGTTGAAGCAGAAAGTTAACAAAGAAAGTTGAAAACCACCTTCTGATCCCTGAAATCTCTGAGTTTTCACACAAAGAACACCTGAACATGTCAAACTGGTTCCATAGTAGAACCCTCATTGTAAAAACGTCATAGTATGGTGTGTTGCTCAAAAACATTACGACCCGGCTGTCAGGAGACAAACATGTAAGAAACATGAGAACAGAGAGAACCCAACCAGTAGGTCACAGTTTATCATCATCTAATCATCTCCTGAAGTCCATATGGTGAGAGACATCAGTATCTGGTTGTTAATTTACCAGAGGATGCTTAGAATCATGCTGATGTGGTCTGTACTCTACACTATTTTAGTGACTCAATAAATGTCTAAGTTGTTTGTTTTTGTTTTTTTTGTAAATGCGTTTTAGTTTTTAATAAACATTTAACAGCCTATATGTGATCAATAAATGGCCTTTGTTTATCTTAAGAAAAACTCACTCAGAACTCTGATATGTTAACAGTACTAAATAAATCAATAAATACATGCATACACACATAAATAAGTTAATACATTAACTGTGTTAAGATAAGATTTAGATTTTTAAAAAGTTGTTTATGTTTTTGCAGAATCCAGTATTGCTCACTGGTTGGTCATTACATTTTGTTAGTTTGATTTCACTGTTTAAAATGATGCCACCTCTTTTCAGACAGAACCTGTGATAATAAAACAATACAACATGTTTAGTTCCATGTTAATAAAGCACTTAAAGCTTTAAGTATGGCTAAATGCTTTTTTCTAAATTAAATATATCACTCCTTAGGTGGTAGTGGCCCCAAGTTCAGTAAAGTTGGAAAGATATTCACAGATTGGGACTTCCAGCATCAATAACTCATTAGATATAGGTTGTCAAAACATAAACGGTGCCTCTTTCCCATTGTTGCAAGGCAGACAATGTGCTACAAGCCCAGTTTTATTAAAAGTAGCTGTCTTTCAAGCTACAGGAATAACATTGGTGTCTATGGAGTGAACAGGGTCCGTCTGCAATTTACAGTAAAGAGAGACAAATATTCAATAACTTCACTCTGATACATTGTAGTGTCACTAAAATCACTGCAGCCTTCAACTGGCTCCTGTTGACAAAGTGTTTTAACAGAAATGTAAATGCTGTAATTTGATTCTTTTAATGAACCATGTAACTTGAATGGATGTGATGCTGGTGTGACCACAGTGCACACGTCTGATGTTCACAGTGGTCCAAGGAACGCTCAGGGAGTTTGTGTGTTTGCTCAGACTCATGGAAAATTACAGGGAACGTTGCTCTGAACCCGACTGAATGTGGTCTGCATGTATTTTTTAAAAAACAGGGAAATTTGCATTTTCACAACTACAATAAAGGAAGTAAATATGTCGCTCCCTTAACTTTCCCCTTAACTTCTCCCTTAAGTGTCCAACCAGAACCTGACTTCAGTTGGTGTCTCTCAGCTTCAGCATCTTCTAGAGAACAGGACTGGGTGTTTGGTGTCTGAAGCGCTGTTAACCAGCATTAACCAGCTGTATTAACCTGTATTAACCAGCTGTATTAACCTGTATTAACCTGTATTAACCAGCTGTATTAACCTGTATTAACCAGCTGCAGGAGTTTTTAGTAAATCCACTAGAAGCAGCTCCTTCCTTCTGATTTGCTGAGTGGAGCTTCATCAGTGGAGCATCAGACCTTTAAAGGAGCAGCAGCTTTATTCTGCTTCATGCTTTATTTATTATAACTCCATTTCTGCTGGTTCTTCTTCACTATTCTGTGTTTTGTGGTTTAAAAATCAGAGCAGCTGATCCGTGTTTTTATTATATTTATTTCCGCCTCAGATCCCCTCCGGTGCCGTCCTCTCTCTTTCTTCTCTCTCTCCTTTTTTTTTTTTTTTTTTTTTTTTACCGCAGTGCTCCTGCAGCGTCCAGACCAGCCGCTGTGGCGCAGAAACAAACACGACGGAGCTCCGAGGAGGTTTTCTCTCTTCTCCTGTCCGCCTTTCATGCGAGCTCCGGCGGGTTTCTCTGCGATGCCAGCGAGGAGGAAACATCTGAGCTTCCAGCACGGAGTCCTCAGATAGGAGACAGCAGGACAGGACGGAGGATCGAGGACTGTGGTGTCCATCAGCTGCAGCAGAGGAGGCCTTCAGACCATCACACCTCCAGCCTGCCCTTCATTCTGGTAGCTTCTCATCTTCCACCACACCAACCATGCACATCGGTCCCACGTTCTCCTGCACGGAGGAGTAGCTGCACATCTGGAACATCTGGAACATCTCAGACCTCAGGGAGCAACAGATCTCAGGGCGTGGAGATCTAAAGGAGCCACTTGACCATCAACAGTTCATTTCTACTTCAGGTGGAGACGGGAGCAGCAATAATTCGAGGCAATAAGTCATCGTGGAGCCAAAGACCAGAGGAGGAACGTTGTAGAAGAAGATGAGGCCTGTTTGCACTTTATGGTTTAGCTGCTAGCCGCCTCTCAGTCTGTTAGAACTCACAGATCAGCGTCAGTTAGAGAAGAAAACCTTCACAGCATCGATTTAAACACCTGCAGCGTCTCGGTTTGACTGTTTCTGAAGCTCCTCGAGCAGAAAAGCATCTTTTCTTCCACCATCATGGCTTCTTCTCACCTCCTGCTGCTGACGCTGCTCTGCGGCCTGTTTGGTGAGTCTCTGCTTCTGTTAGCGCTTTATGAAGATCACAACCTGAGTTTTAAATGATAGAATGTACATTTGATCATCAGGAGAATCAAACTCATCTTAGTCCAGGTTCCACATCCAGTCCAGTCTGATCTCCAGCAAAACCAGTAAAACCTATAAATAACCACAACTCCTAATGGTTCCTTTGTTTTACTGCAGAAATGTTCACATTTAAGGAATTATCTTTTCACTAAACATCATCAACAACCTGAAATTTATGAAGAAAAATAAATTCAGTTTCATCAACATTCAGCCTCAGTTTATCATTTCCACATTACAACTTCCAGATCACAGAGTGTTGACAAAGAAACACAACATTTAGTCACCTGGAACTGAACCATAGAGGATTTACTGGAGGATCACGACAGAAGTCAGAAGAACAGCAAACAAAACAAAGACAAAATATTACAAAAATGAGACAAAACGACAAAAGAACAATGAACAATCTAGTATTTTACTTTATTATCTAAACAACTTGTCATGGTCTAGAAATGATTTTAAATTTATAGTTTTACTAATTTACAATCTGCAGTTAATGTCTTCTCTGGAATTTTTACACTTTGAGGGCCGGATTGGACCCTCTGGAGGACCGCTTTTGGCCCACGGGCCGCATGTCGGACACCCCTGGTCTGGTCTAAACAGTGATTTTTGTTCTGGTCTAATCTGGGAAACAAACCCTTAAATCTCTGTTTCTATGAGCGTCTTTATCGCCTCCATCCCAGGTTTGTCTCGTGTCTCCGCTCTGGTTTCCTGGTTGCCTGTATTGACGACGTATTGATTATTGGTTCTCGTTGGACAGTGTACCGTTGCCATGGCGCCTGCGCCGAGGTGGACTCGGACACGGAGGCCGTCGCAGGAAAAGGCTTCAAGCTGGGCTGCATCTCCTGCAAGAGGAGGAGCGAGGTGGACGGAGCCGCCACCGTGGAGTGGTACTTCAGACCCAAAGGGGAGGCCGACTTCATGAGGGTGAGTCCAGAACCAGGTCCAGAGCATAGTCCAGAACCGAGTCTAGAACCCGGTCCAGAACCGAGTCTAGAGCCCGGTCCAGAACCCAGTCCAGAACCCAGTCCAGAACCCTGTCAGAACCCAGTCCGGAACCCGGTCCAGAGCATAGTCCAGAACCGAGTCTAGAGCCCGGTCCAGAACCCAGTCCAGAACCGGGTCCAGAGCATAGTCCAGAACCGAGTCTAGAACCCGGTCTAGAACCCAGTCCAGAACCGAGTCCAGAGCATAGTCCAGAACCAAGTCTAGAACCCATTTCAGAACCCAGTCCAGAACCCAGTCCGGAACCCAGTCCAGAACCCAGTCCAGAACCCAGTCCAGAACCGCCTCCAGACAGAAGTGTTCTGAGAGACGCTGCTCCTGGAGCCCCACAGGTCCCTTATGGTGGGAAGAAACCCGCCTTTGTTCCTCCTCCAGATGGGCCTCGTCTATGAGCCGGAGCTGCTTTCATGTTTGGTCTTTAGGGGGATGAACAGTGGGTCAGTGGTTAGAGCTGTCGCCTCACAGCTACAAGATCCTGGTTCCCATCCCGGCCTTCCTGGGATCTTTCCCTGCATGCGTGGGTTTTCTCCAGCTTCCATTTTAGAGTCATTTTCAGAACGTTGTAGTCTCTACTTTGAGTCATTTTAGACTTTTTCTGTCACTTTGGATCAATTCTGGATAAACTTTGGTCATTTTAGACCAATTTCACCTCATTTTAGACTCATTTTGAGTCATTCTGAGAACGTTGTAGTCTTTAATGCACAATTTGACTTTATTTTGGACACATTTGAGTCATTTTAGATTTTTTTTCTGTCATTTTGGATGGATTTCACAATTTTTTAAATCCATTTTGGACAAATTTCCATTATTTTGGACAAACTTTGGATAAATTTAGGTCATTTTAGATGGATTTCACCTCATTTTCTGACACATTTTTGAAATATTGGATCAGTTTTAGTCATTTGGGAAATTTAGAAAGATATTTCTGACAAGATTTATGTCATTTTGTGTCATTTTGAGAAGGTTGTAGTCATTAAGGAGACAATCTGACTTTATTTTGGACACATTTGAGTCATTTTAGGCTTTTTTCTGTCATTTTGGATGGATTTCAACTAATTTCAGACAATTTAGGCAAATTTTAGAAAAGTTCTCGTCATTTTGGACTATTTTTGGGTAATTGTTGACAAGATTTATGTCATAAAAAATTATTTGTAAAAATATAAAGTTTGGAGGGAAAACATGACAAAATCTAATGTTAAATGAAAAAATACGACTCCAGTCTAGATTAAAGATATGAAAGTAAATCCTGGAGTTAAAATACTGATTTTATAATGTTGTCTTCCAAAGTCAGGAGTTAAAAACATCGTGAGAAGGTTAGGAGGGACACGTTTTGCTCTGCGCTGTCAATCACAGATACAGAGAGAGTCTTCTTCCTGAAGGGGGCGGGGCCAGCAGCAGCTCAGCTGTATTGAAAGCTGGTTTATAACGGGACTAGTCCATGAAATGAAGTATCCTTGTGGAGCTGAAAGCCAAACTCTGGGGACACGTTTCATTAATGCTGCTTTAAACGGGCCACAAAACAGAGCTTTAACCCAGAATAAAAATCAGCCCACAGAGCTATTTATACCACCGTTTATACATAGCGACGCCCAGTTCTCGTCCATCACGAGCCTCAGATGGAATCAGTGTCAGGATTTTACTGCTCAGAGATCATTACAGCTTCAGAGGTGACACACGACTGTCCTGACCTTCAGAGGAGTTAATGGAGCTGCAGAACGGGATGGAGGAGGGTTTCTGTTTGGATTCCATGTCAGAAAACGATGATAAATGTGAACCGATGTCTCCCAGAACTCTAAATTACATCCTCAACCCGAATATGTTCAGTTTACTGCCATGAAGGAGGAGAGAAACCAGAAAATATTCACATTTAAGAAGATGAAACTGAAGAATTCTGACTTTTTTTGCTTGAAAAAATTCTTCTGAAAATTGTCTGTGATTAATTTAACAGTTAAAATGATAATTAAAGCTGTAAATGATGGTCTCCTCTAGAATAATTACACTTTATGCTGCTCTAGATTCAGTCCTAGGGATGGGGTAAGCTACTTTTTGTGGTGATTTGTGTGAATAAAGTTACTGGAGATGAAGAACCAGGTGATTCTAAGGAGGTCGGAGGAGAATTTCTTTCAGATTCGGTTGATTTCTTTTTTTTTTTGTCACAATTTCACCTGTTTTGTGGTAGCTTTGGTCTTTTTTGGTCATTTTTGTGGTGATTTTCCATGTTTTTACTGGCATATTTGAACATTTCAGGGTAATTTTAACTCTTTTTGGGGTCATTTTGCAAGTTTTTTGTGCCGAATTTGAGTTTTTGTCGCAACTTCCCCTGTCTTGTGGTAATGTTGGTCTTTTAATTATCTTCTCCCTCTCTGTGACTCCAGATCTACACCTACAACGAGGACGGGCCCACCATTGAGCACGACCACTTCATGGATCGCGTCGACTGGAACGGAAGCAAGCGGAGCAACGACATCCAGGACGCTTCCATTTACCTGCTCAACGTCACCTTCAACGACTCGGGAACCTACAGCTGCTTCTTCAACCGGATCCTCTTCTACGAGAACTACGAGTACAACACCGTCGTCACCAAGGTGGTGCGCCTCACGGTGGTGGCTAAAGGTACGACCAGACGATGATGCTATGTTTTAGAGCAGATTAAATATGGTTTTAAAGGCTCCGATTTCAGCTTTCTGAGTGTCTGAGTCCATGTTTTCCTTATTTTTGTCCATTTTTAAGTCCTGCACCTCCATGGAAACAGAACAACCACAACTAGAAGGAATAAAAACTAAGAAAAGTCTTTTTGTGCAGTGCAACAAAGCTGTAATTCCCCATAAAAGCAGAAACAAAGGGGATTTTCTTTGATTATTTAATGTACAAAAATTTAACAAAACTGGAATCCACACTATTTTTCTAAGTACCCACAGATGCTACTAATACTAGAATACTCTGCTCTATAAATCTGTCTGAAGTATCAAAAAAGTCCAAAAATGACTTTAAACCAGCTAAAAATTACCCTTTTGAGTCTCTACAAACAACCTTAGTAATTTTGGACAAGTTTTGGTCCAGTTTGGAGTCTCATCTGTAGAAAGATGTTTCACCTGCTGAATGTATCTCCAACAACTTTAACTCCTCTGTTCACTGTTTCTGAGCCATGCTGACTTTATTTATTCATGTAGTAGCTTTGGTTTTCCTCATGTTGTTGTTTTAATTCATTTTTGAGTCATTTTGAATCATTTCTTCACTCATTTTGGAGAGTTCTACGTCACTTTGGAGATTTTTTTGAGTCATTTTGCACAATTTTATGAACTGTTTTGGACAAGTTGTCGTTTTTGGATTATTTTGGAGTAATTTTGGGTAATTTTCTACCAATTTGGAGTCAGTTTGAATATGAATTTTTCCAGCCTCTACTCTGCTCATCATCAGTAGAAAGATGTTTCACCTGCTGAATGTATCTCCAATAACTTTAATTCCTCTGTTCACTGTTTCTGAGCCATGCTGCATTTGTTTTATTGATAAAATGAGCTTAATTTTCCTTTCAAACACCCTACAGGGGGGTCTTGACTTACATCAGAATTATTTATTTTCACTGTAAGTTTGAACTCACATATGTACATAAGTAGCGATATCACCAGAGAATGTAAACAAAGCTGACTTCCGCTTATAGCGCCGTGTGACGACGTATTTGTCTGGTCCGCTCGCCAGCTAGTTCCCACGCAAAATTTGTTTTAAAGTCGTAAACGCCGTACGTCAGAATGATGGAACAAGACTTTCTTAATAACCCCGAAACGCTGCAAGTCGAGGACGTCGTAAACCGAGGACCTGCTGTATTTTGTTTGTGCGTCCAACGGTGTAAACACTCGGTGCAGTTCAGCCAAAAATCACAGCATTTTTGTAGCATGTCTGCGAGTCACAGCTGAATCACTGAAGGCTTCACGTTTGCACCAAGGATCACAGAATTTTTTGTTTTTCACAAAATCTGTCTGCATTAAACAATCTATTTTTGACAAATTTTTAAATGAGACGTGTAGGATAAAGGGATTTTGATGGAATGCGACAATTTGAAGCTTAGATTCTGTTACATTTTCTGATTTCTTTCTGTTTTTACGGTTTCTGGCTCTGATAAATGGAGTCATTTTGGTATTTTCTTCGAGACAACATGCCGTTACAGGGTTTGGAGGGCTAACAGGAACCATTATGTTTTATTGTCCTATTGTGTGCACAGTTAATGAAGACCGTACGTCCATTATAGACTCACTGGTTTGCAGACGCTGTGGAAAATAATTACAGAAAGCTGCTGAGAGAGCAAAGTCTGAGAGTAGCTATGATGGAGGATGTTCCCAGAGAGACAGATCAGCGTCTCCTTATTAGTTGAACTCCTTAAGCTCAGTTTTTTTAACCCTCGTGTCGTCAAATTGACCAGTTTTAAAAATTGAAAATGTGGGAAAAAACATATTTTCACCGTGAAACTTCTGATGTCCACATTTTCAACGTTTTGGGGAAATCTTTGAACATTTTTTGGTGGACAAAAAATGTTAAAAATGTTTAAGAACATTCACATAGAAATCAACCAAAATCCAGTGAATTTTGCTGCATTTTGGTTGATTTTTATGTGAATGTTCTTCAAGAAAATATTAGAAGTTTTACTGATATATATGGAATCACTTTAGGTATTTTTAGGATTTTTTGGAAGATTTTTACTCATTTTTAAAAAATATTTACAAAAATTTTCTTGCCACATTTGTGGGATTTTTTTAAAATAAAACTTTTAAGGGAAACTTTTAAGGAATTATTGGAATTTTCTCCTGAAGGTTTTGCAAATTTTCAGAAATTTGGGGAATTTTTTGCTGAATTTTTGGATTTTTTTTCAGACAAGGAAACAATATTTTTTGGTGCCTGTAAATGAGGACAACAGGAGGATTAAAGTGTCCACCTGAAAACACTCAGTAAATCCACTGGAATTTAGCTCTACAAGCTGTGAGGCCGAAAGTAAAAACATCACTGAGAGAAGACACATAAAATACTGTAAAAGTCTCCTTAAATCTCCAGTTTCAGGCTCTGTGTTCCCATGAGAATCATCCAGCTGTGATTGTTGAAAGATGTTACAGGGACTTTCTTCTGAGATGCTGCAGCTGTTGTTTCTGGCAGTAAAGGAGGAAAAAAGGAGGAGACTTCTGGAAATTAGATCTTGTTTTTGTGCTGCTAGAACATCTGGTTAAAGTTCAGATTCAGTCAGGGACACATAACAACTCAAACACACCAGTATCACCACCATTATGACCATTACTACTTCGACATTAATGTGAATGAGAAGACCCATTATCGACCTGTCAGATTATCATGGCTGATATTTGGTATTTTTCATACTATTGAGTGATTATTGGTAAATTAAATGTGCTAAATGACGCAGCCTCCTCTCTGAAATGTCTCTCAAACAGAAAAAACTGAACAAGAAACACAAAGCAGGAAATTAGCTTCTCTCACGGTGGCTAAGGCTACGCTAACGGCTAAATAAACACAATAAATACAACAAATAAATAGTAAAAATAAATAAATGAATAATAAAATCATATAGATACAATTAATAAATAAATATGTAGAATAAATAAATACATAAATACACACATAAATAAATCTATAAACTAAATACAATAGATAAATATATGAAATACAATAAAATAACAAAAAAAGCAACAAAAAAAACATATCAGTTGATTCCTACTAATGACCAAATACATCTAGAATACGGACATCATAAATTATTCAACATATGATTGAAACATGTGAATGATTTTCTCTGCTACAGTAAAAATGGAAGTGAGGATACAACCATTAAAGCATTACTTTATATTCCTTATGGTTGAGGCCATTGATCATCAATAGTGGACACTTTCTGAGCCACAACTGACAACAACCTCTTCCAGTAGTTCTGTATGATGTTGGCACACGTCTCTTGAAGGATTTTGGACCATTCTTCAGTGCAAATTGTTCCAGCTGTTCCAAGCTGAACGGCCTCTGAACACGAACATCCACTTTGAGCACAGATTCTGATTGGACTGAGATCTGGCAACTCCAGGAGCCTCCTGCTGTCCCCATTTACAGACACCAAAAAATATTGTTTCCTTGTCTGAAAAAAAATCCAAAAATTCAGCAAATAAACCGTCTTTGGTTTCCCTTTAAGGGCTCCTCTCTCCACTGTTGTTTTTAATCTGACATCCTGTTTTTCTTCTTGTTTTCAGCCAGCAGAGGAACGGCCTCCATCGTCTCAGAGGTCATGATGTACGTGTCCATCATCGGCCTGCAGGTCTGGCTGCTCATAGAGATGATTTACTGCTACAGGAAGATCGCCGCCGCTGGAGAAGAAGCGCTACGAGAGGCAGCGTGAGTGTTTTTAACGCATCCTGGCCTCAGCGCATGAGGAAATCCTGCATCTCGTTGTGGTTATTTCATGATTTATTTCAAGGTTGTTTTTTTTTTTTTTTTTTAAATCAAACATGAAACAATGTTAAACCACCACTGCAGAGATGCAAGGTTTTAATCCTGCAGCATTAAAACTTCAAAAAAATGCTGTTATTATGTGAAAAACAACAAATATCAGCTGATCTGATCCAAACTCCAGAGATGTATGGATTTTAGAGGCAGAATTATCGGCTAATAGTAGTTTTATCACATAATAACAGCATTTTTGGTTGTTTAGATCTGGTCTAAATAGGAAAAATAAACATGTTGGCATTGTTTAGTGGTCAGATATGATGATACTGGTGTTACTGGTTGTGATGCATGTAGAGTTTGAGAAGACAAGCATCTGGATTCAGGCCTGGTCACACCAGCGTTTGAAAGGAAAAGTTCTTGTGGTTGGAAAATTCGGAATTCATTTGGAAATTTTCTGTTCTTTGAATTTTTTTAAAAACGAGTCAGGTTTTTGAACCAATAAAACAAAAAAAACATTCGAGTGCAGCAAAGTTTTAATCAGGATCCTAAAACAGAAGTCTTTCATTTTAAACAAAAAACTATATCATGTTGTTTATTAGTTGTTTTTCCAAATAAAACACACAGAAAACATCCTAAAACATGGTGGGTTTTTTTTTTACAAATTAACTCAGGGTCCGGAAGAAATCAACACATTGCAAAAAAAAAACATCTAAAAACTAGTATGCTCTAATATTTTGCCAGTTAGAAGCTAATTTTTGATCTCCGGTGTGACCGGGTCTTTTCTCCTTATAAAAAGTGCTTTTATTGCTTTTCAGCATTGAATTATGATCAGTTTAATGTGACTTTTTCTATAGGAATTTGCAAATTTTGTGTCAAAGTGAAAACAGATTTCTACAAAATAATGTAAATTAATGAAAAATCTAAAATGTAAAATCAGTGACTTCATAAGAATTTAGTGAGATTAAGATAATCTGAGTGCAGGGTTTGTGTCTCAGTGGCTGTAACAGTGAATCTACTAAACTTTTGTAGACTTTGCTGAGGCATTTGACTCCGTCGACCACTTCATTTTGTTGGAAAAGTTACGAAATATTGGTCTTTCCTAGAATTGTGAGGGTGGAGGGTCTTCTCTTAGACCCTTTTCCAATTCACAGGAAGAGTCTCGCAGGGTTCAATACTTGGTTCAACACTCTTTAACATTTACATCAACAATATAACCCAAGCTGTAACCAATTCGCACATCCATCTGTACGCCGATGACACCATTGTCTATACATTGTACATTCATCTGTATGCTGATGACACCATCGTCTATATGTTGTATATCCATCTGTATGCTGATGACACCATTGTCTCTACATCTAGTTCCTCCCTCCACACTGCCCTGTCTGCGCTACAGATTAGCTTCAATAACAGTGCGCTTTTTTCGATCTTCTGACACTAAACATAAGCAAAACTAAATGTACGGTCTTCAGCAGTCAACATATCCAACCAAACTTCTCCCACTGAGCAGCTCTGAGGTTCAATCTGTGTCCTGCTACAAGTATCTGGGAAATTGGCTTGATTGTTCAACATACACCACTGCAGTTTGTACTCACCGGTAAACTGGCTTCTCTTCAATGGTTTCTCTACAAAACCCTCATTGGTCAAACACCTCCATATCTGTGTTCTTTACTCACCATTCATAACTCCACCCATACTCTTCGTTCTAACAATCTCATTAACCTCCACATTCCCAAAGTCCGTACTACTTCCGGTCGATAACCATTCCAGTTTTCTGCCGCTAATGATTGGAACTCTCTGCAACAATCCCTAAAATCGACCTCATATGTATTGCTCTCGTCATTTAAAAAGTCAGTCAGAGGAACACTTCAGGACCACTGCACCTGTGAATCAGTTCTCAACTAACTTACCTGGTTAAATGAAGGTTACATAAATTAAAAAAAACAAACACTGACAGATAGGGGGTGAATATTTTGCTTATTTTACATCTTAGATTTTTAATAAGTTGACTTTACTTTGTAGAAATCTGTGTTCACTTTGGCATGAAAGAGTCTTTTTGTGCAAATTTTGGTGTAAAAAAAGCCAAATTACACTGACCATGATTGAGCGTGAAGAAGCAATGTGTTAAAGAACGACACATTGAAAATGATGCTTTCTAAAGTGTGTATTTCCTCATGAATCCTGCCAAACTTTATTCATGGCCCACTGCTGAAATCACACCGATGAGTCAGAGTTTTTATCTTTGTTTTTAAGTCTAGCACTGTTTCCATTGTGTTTGTGTGCGTTCACTTGTGTCTCTCTGTCGTGTTTTCATCCCGTCATCTTCGTTTCAGTAAAAACCAAAACCAAAACCAAAACCTTCCTCCTGTAAGTCCAAAAAAACACCTCTGTTGTTTGATTTTTGCATTTTTCACCCATGTCACTGTGATAAACGGAAAAAGGAACGTTCCTGATGACCGCTGAGACTCGTTTTCTTCTGCTTTCCTTCCAGAAATGCTGAATATTTAGCGATAGCCTCGGAAAGTAAAGACAACTGTGCAGGGGTGCAGGTCGGAGAATAGCACAGGTACGTTGACATCCTGCAGCATCCTTTCACAACAAAAGACTTGTAAATTAAAATCTTTAGGAAGTAGCTGAAGAAATGTTTTTCAAATCAGAACTTGGGTGTTGAACCTCTTGGTTTGAGGTAAACCTAAACTGTGTCCATATTTTAGGAAAAAGCATCAGAAGCTGCCATCAAATACTCAGATTCATGTCACCCTGATTATTATTTAGTTAGTAGTTGTTTAGTAGTTAGTCAGTTCATCAGATGTTTGATTAAACTCATAATATTTAACAGGTTTTAGACTGTACACTGTGTATTTATGTGATATATGTGAAGAAATGATTGTGAAATTCGAGTTACTTGAGCCAAGCTAACTTTTCCATTTACATCCAGTCTTTATGCTAAAGATTAGCTAATGCTAATTCAATTCAAGACCTTTATTTATCACAAACACACAATTATGCATAGTATAATGTGCAGTGAAATGCATTGAGCACCTGTACCAGACCGAAACAACATAGTTATTAGAACAAACAAGAAAAAAAGCCATAAATATATAAATAAAAGTGTCAAATAGTGCAATATCTACACTACCAGTCGAAAGTTTGGACACACCTTCTCATTTAGTGGTTTTTCTTTATTTTCATGATTATTTCCATTGTAGATTCTTGCTGAGGGCATCAAAACCATGAATGAACACATCTGGAATTATGTAGTAAACAAAAAAGTGTGAAATAAGTCAAAACATGTTTTATATTTTAGATTCTTTGATTCCTCCTGTTCAAAGCAGGAATCAAAGCAAAGAATCTAGAATATAAAACATGTTTTGACTTATTTCACACTTTTTTCTTTCCTACATAATTCCAGATGTGTTCATTCATGGTTTTGATGCCTTCAGTGAGAATCTACAATGGAAATAGTCATGAAAAGACAGAGAATACATTAAATGTGAAGATGTGTCCAAACTAAAGACTGGCAGGGTAAGTATAAAGCTTGGTGAACTGAAGTAGTACGATGCGGTTGCTGTGTTTACAGAACTGGGTTAGGATTAGCTGAGTGGACATCTAAGAACAGGGGTGTCAAACTCTTAGTTCAGGGGCCACATTCAGCCCAACTTGTTCTTAAGTGGACCGAACCAGTAAAACCACAGCATAATAACCGATAAATAACCACAACTCCAAAATCTCCCTTTGTTTTAGTGCAAAATGCTACGTTTTGAAAATATTCACATTTAAGAAATTATCTTTTTACAAAACATCATGATCATCCTGAATTTTTCAGAAAAAAAAATTAATTTCATCAGTATTATGCCTCAGTTTATCATTTACACATTACAATTTACAGATCACAGTGCTTCTACAAAGTCACAAAACATTTAGCCACAGGTATCTGGAAGTGAATGATGTATTATTTTCCTTTATGATCAAAACCACAAAAGTCAGACCAAAAAAGGCAAAATACAATAAAAACAGGACAAAATATTACAAAAATGGGACTCAAAATGACAAAAATGAGACACTGAGCAACAAAAAATGAGACAAATGACACAAAACAAAGCAAAAAAAGAGACAAGAAATTAGACAAAAAGTTAAAGTGACAAAAAATGGACAAATGACAAAAACAAGACAAAAAATAAGACAAAAAATTACGCAAATGACAAAAAGGAGACAAAAAATGACAAAAGCGACAAAATGACAAATAGACAATCAACACAAGCAAGACAAAAAGGAAACACAAAACGACAAAAACATGAGACAAACAACAAAAGTCAGACAAAAAAAACAACAAAAAGAAGACAAATTACTCCAAAAATGAGAGACAAAATGACAAAAGAACCATGAGGAATGTAGTAGTTTATGATCAAAGCAACTTCTCAAGGTCTGGAAATTATTTCAAATTTATAATTTTACAAATTTACAATTTGTAGTTGATGTCTTCTCTGTAATTTTTACACTTTACAAAGTTGTCCTGCTGGCCGGATTGGACCCTCTGGAGGGCCAGTTTTGGCACACAGGCCGTATGTTTGACACCCCTATCTTAGAGGAAGTATTGATGAACTGGACTTTTTTGAATGAGAATCCATAAAATTTCTCCTCAGGCTTCCTTCACGGACTGAAAACATCCTTCCACCCTCTGACCTGCATGACCTGGAGACAAACTTCCTCCTCATCTCAAGCCTCCATTCGACCTTCTCCTCCACAAAGACCACTGGTGGATCTACAAAGAGAGCATGGTACCAGCACTGTATATAGAATCTGCGCGCAAAAGCATGTTCTGCACTTACATGAGAAAACATTATGCATTAATGAGCCACACTGTCGAAAGCATATACTGTACATACAGTGTTCCTCCGAGTATATGTAGTCACACATTTATATGAAATGTACGCAGAGCCGGCTGGACTCCGTCACGTTTGATTGTACAAGAAAGCTTTTTAATAAACCGTCGCCACCTAATGTATAAACGAGACACACGACATGTACTGTACGGTAAAGTTCTTTCTAAAATAGAATGTGATGGACTATGATAGACTGTATTTCCAGTTCAATGCTAGTTGTACATTCAGTGTAAAGATGTACTAATAAAAACAGAGAAAACGTGGTGGAAACATGTTCTGCTTCAGTGTGTTGTTGTACAGTTTGTTACAGAAATGGTAACAAAAAGCACCATTAATGAGCAATATTAACTTTTTATTTTCATATTTTCATTCGCTCACATGAAGAAAACTCTCAGCAGCGTGAATATCTTGCCCTCAAATAACCAGCTTTCAAGATTTAATGATGTGTTTTAGTGAATTTCTTTCCAAAAGTGGGATGAGGGCAGTGTTAGCGCTCTCATGTTTATATGCTAAATTTAAAGCTACATCCAGCAGGAAGTTAGCTTAGCTTAAAGAGGGCAAGCAGAAGGAAACAGTGTAGCGCTGTCCAGGAAAATCTGTAGGCTAGCAGCAACTGAGGCTAACTGTTTCCCCTTCTTCCAGTGTTCAAGCTAAGCTAACTGGCTGTTCATGTTAAGCTAATTAGATGCTAGGTTAGCTTAACTTAAAAACTGCAAGCAGAAGGAAACAGCATAGCTCTGTCCAAGAAAATCTTCAAATCAGCACAGTAAGGCTAACTGCTTCCCATTCTTCCAGTGTTCATGCTAAGCTAACTGGCTGCTAGGGTAGCTTAGCATAAAGACTGCAAGCAGAAAGAAACAGTGTAGCTCTGCCCAGGAAAATTTGCATACAAGCACAAACAGCCTAACTGCTTCCCGTTTTCCCAGTGTTCATGCTAAGCTAACTGGCTGCTCATGCTAAGCTAACTGGGTGCTAGGTTAGCTTAGCTTAAAAATTGCAAGCAGGCCGAAACAGCATAGCTCTGTCCAAGAAAATCCTAATATCAGCACAGAGTGAGGCTAAATGCTTCCCATTCTTCCAGTGTTCATGCTAAGGTTAGCTTAGCTTAAAGGCTGCAAGCAGGAGGAAACAGCATAGCTTTGTTCAGGAAAATCAGGCTAACTGCTTCCAGTGTTCATGCTAAGCTAAACTGTAGCTTCATATTTAGATGTGGCTTCAAACAAAAACACCAGAAGAGAAATTCTATTTGTATTTCAAATATTGATCATTTATTGATTGATGAGGCTGCATTTATTAAGAAAATGATTGAATTCAACAGTAAAAATCCACAACATGTCGCAATGTTTACTGTTGCTATGAGAGCGCTACGCTAGTCATTTATCCACGTTTTCCATTCTGCAGGCTAAGCTAACCTGATATATTGTTATGTAGCGGGTCAGTTTGTTTTTGCAGGTAATTTCTGGGTGTTTTGCGGGTATTATCTGGGTGTTTATGGGGTGTTTATCGGGTGTTTTTGCGGGTGTTTTTCGGGTGTTTTTGCGGGTGTTTTCCAGGTTCCACCTACAGCTGCAGCACACAGTCTGTCCCCGGATACTGAGGCAGGTTCAGCTCATACTTCTTCTCCAAGCCGGGCGGAACGAAGCGGCCTCCCAGGAAGTGGTACCGACCTTTGAACATGGAGGCCGACTTCTTGGGAGCTGTGAGCGATACGAGCATATCGGGCTGCAGTCCGTCAGCGCTGCCCTGCTCCACGTCCCAACCTGCAACACAGCAAACAGGAAGTCAGAGTCTGGAAGCTTCTGATGTCGGCAGCAGAAGGTCACCAGAATCGATTCGTCCCGCGGGGAACGACTGATGCACACAGACAGAAAATCAAAGCTGCTCCTCGTTATTATTACATCCCAGCTCCACCGACCAGCAGCACGTTTAATAAGCATTTTAACGCTCCAGGATTCTGTTTATATCAGCATCATTTCAATCTTCCTGTGTGGAGTCATTTCTCTGCTCTGTGGAGGTGGAAAAGCTCAGTTTTCTGACTACACTGACAATAAAAATCTGTATTTGATGCAAGAACAAATCCAGTTAATCCAATCAGAACCTGCTCTGGTACCAGTCTGGAGCATCAAATCACAGCATCTGGACTTTTTTTATTGATCACATTGATTGATTTGATGGTCTGGTATCTGAATGTAACCGACCTGAGGGGATGTCGATGCTGGCCACGAGGACGGTGGTTTTCTTCAGAACGTCCAGAATGGATCCAAATGGTTCTCGTACGGCTCCTTTAAAGCTGAAGCCAAAGATGGCGTCGACCACCAGGTTATAAGCTTCATCCACCACTTCAGCCTGAGAAGATGAAGGAACTATTTACCAGAAACATCAGTCAGTCTACAGCGTTAGTTACCAGTCCTGTTATCGATTGTTTGTCGTAATAAAACCTTACCTCCCCTCGTGGATCATTGATTTAATACAATCTAATAAAGTGCACCACACAGCTAACACAGATGGAAATCATAAGCACTCTCTCATGAGCAATCAGCAGAACAACCAAGCTGCTAAATAATAGACGAACCTCCGGCATCTCGGTCAAGAAGGGAATCTCCATCTTCTGGCACTGTGTAGTCAAACCCTGGAACAGTGGCTTGTTCGGCCTCTTCGGGTACAAGATGGTGGGTTCATAGCCCTGTAGAAAACAAATAGATGGAGGGTTCATAGCCCTGTAGAAAACAAAAAGATGGAAGGTTCATAGCCCTGTAGAAAAATAAAAAGATGGTGGGTTCATAGCCCTGTAGAAAACAAAAAGATGGAGGGTTCATAGCCCTGTAGAAAAACAAAAAGATGGAGGGTTCATAGCCCTGTAGAAAAACAAAAAGATGGAGGGTTCATAGCCTGTAGAAAAATAAAAAGATGGTGGGTTCATAGCCCTGCATTTGAAATATTTCTGTCTTTTAAAAAAATAGAAGGCCCTTGCTGCATTACAATTACACCGCCAACGAATGCGGCGTCCGTCTGTCTGTCTGTCTGTCAGCAACATTACTCATAAACAGACCAATGGATTTGGATGAAATCTTCAGGGAAGGTCAGAAATGACACAAGGACCAAGTGATTAGATTTTGGCAGTGATGCGGCTTATAGTCTGGATCCATGGATTAGTTAAAGATTTCTGTATCATTGCCAGATAGCGGCACGGCGTCACTGTAACCATGACAACAAGTGAACACTACCCCAGCTGCCTGCTGATGATCACATGATTGTGATCCTACTACAAATCCACCACTGAGGACTTATCAGGACTTATCCGTCAGAAATGATCCAAAGAACAACTGATTAAATTGTGGGGGTGTTTCTGAGTCCCATCAGTTCCCGCCGCTTGCTACATATTTAGGTCACATGATTCGGTATCCGTACATAACGTACACATGCAGAACACACACCTGTGCTCAAATCATTTAGTTTGTGGGTACATCTATATTAAATGGACACATTCTATGTTGCTGTGATTTCTGATCATCAATAACTAATAAATAAATGCTGCATTTCTGACATATTGGGGAATGAGCAGCCTTGGAGGAGGACTGCTCTCTCTGAGGGCTTTTCTTGTTGTCCAAAATGTTTCAAAAACGATCCAAAATTACTTGAAAATGAACCAGAATTACTGAAGATTTCCCAAAAATGATCTAAAACGATGAAAATTTGCTCAGAATGACATGGAAATGGTCTAAAATGACTGGAAAATGATCCAAAATCAGTCAGAATTTCTATTTCTCTCAAATGATTAAAAATTTGCAGAATGACACCAAATTTGTCCAAGATGCTGTAAAAACCCTTCAAAATGACTTTAAAATGATCCAAAATTAAAGAACATTTGTCCAGAATTAAAGAAAAGCTGTCAGAAATGACAAAAAAAATTCTTCCAAAAATGACTCAAAAATTGACCAAAATTACTTAAATCTGTTCAGAATGAACAGAAAATTCTTAAAATGACTGAAAACTAAATCTGCACATTCTATGTTGTCATGATTTCTCATCAGTAACTAATAAACAAATGCTGCATTTCTGACATTTGGGGGAATGAGCAGCCTTGGAGGAGGACTGAGCTCTCTGAGGGCTTTTCTAGTTATGAAAGAGCTGATTTTAGAAAAATCACAACGGGCTGAAGTTTTTAAAAAGAAATAGATAATAAAATAAACTTAGAAAGACAGAATTACAGACTGAAATGTGTGATTTAAATCAAAATATCGAAAGATGTTAAGTACCTGAAGCTGTTAAATAAACTGTAGTGGACCTTAAAAGTACGAAACATTTTAAAATCAAACCACTCACAAACAGTTTGAGGTGTCTTGCACAGACCAGACCATCTCCTCCGTTGTTTCCTGGTCCACAGATCACCAGGAGAGAAGGTCTGGACTTCACCAGAGACGTGAGTGGATACGCCTGCAGCAGAAACACACCAGGAAATAGAAGTAATCTGGTTATTCTACACCTCAGGCACTGATCTCATTTAGACGTCTTCATGTGCCGTAAAGGAGAACCTGGTTTCCTGCTGGAGCAGCTGGACTTTAGATGGAGAAACAGAATGAAATCTAAAAGCTCTTAATGTGTGAAAGCAGGAAAAACAAAAGTCACCAATAATGTCAAAGTTGGACTACAGCAAGGGTGTCAAACATGCGGCCCATGGGCCAAAAGCGGTCCTCCAGAGGGTCCAATCCAGCCCTCAAGGTGTAAAAATTCCAGAGAAGATATTAACTGCAGATTGTAAATTAGTAAAACTATAAATTTAAAATAACTTCTAGACCATGACAAGTTGCTTGGATCAGAAAGTAAAATACTAGATTGTTCATTGTTCTTTTGTGTCTCGTTTTTCTAATATTTTGTCTTGTTTTTTTGTCATTTTTTGTCAGACTTTTGTCGTTTTGTGTTTCCTTTTTGTCTCATTTGTGTATTTTGTCTAATTTTTGTCATTTTGTGTTTTTCATTGATTTGTGTATTGTTTTGTGCTTTTTTGTCTTGCTTTTGTCGTTTGTCCATTTTTTGTGGCTTTGTTACTTTTCTAATTTTTTTGTCTCTTTGTTTCGTTTCGTTTGTCTCATTTTTTTGTCATTTTGTTTCTCGCTTTTGTCGTTTTGTGTCTCATTTTTGTCTGGCTTGTGTTGTCTATTTTTTAAGACAAGATAACATAGTCCTTTATTACTCCCCAGGTCAGGGGAAATTTCCAGTGTTACAGCAGTAAAAATCTTTCAGAGCAGCACTAACCATGTGTACAGTAAAGAAAATAATTATAATAACAATAATATATACAAGAATAAAAAATAAATAAATAGAGTATTACTACACTATAAATGACATCAGCATAAAGTGGCTTGTGGAATAAATGTAAAAGTGCAGAAAACACCAGCAGTGCAAGGAATTGTTGTGCAGATTTTACCATGATTTCAGATGATATGATATGAGTCCAGTTTATGTTAACATCAGCCAGTGATGCTGATGTTGTAAAGTCTTACAGCAGATGGAATGAAGGACCTGTGATAGCGCTCCTTCTTGCAGGGTGGATGTCTCAGTCTGCTGCTGAAGGAGCTGCTTAAAGACTCCACAGTGTCATGCAGTGGGTGAGAGGGATTGTCCATGATGGATGTGAGCTTTGCCAACATCCTCCTCTATGGAGTCCAGGGAACAGTCCAGGACAGAACCTCCTCCTGACCTTCTGTTTAGTCTCTTTCTGTCCCTTTCAGTGCTCCCTGCTCCCCAGCAGACCACTGCATAGAAGATAGCAGACGCTACCACAGAGTCGTAGAATGTCTGGAGCAGAGTCCTGCATTTTTTGTCGTTTTGTTCCTTTTTTTTTGTCATTTTTTGTCTCGTTTGTGTCTTTATGTAATTTTTTGTCTCATTTTTGTCCATTTTTTTCTCTTTTTTGTTTTGTTTCGTGTCATTAGTCTCATTTTGTGTCTCATTTTTGTAATATTTTGTCTTGTTTATGTTGTTTTTTGTCTTTTTTTTGTCTGACTTTTGTGGTTCTGATCCTCCAGTAAATCCTCTCTGGTTCAGTTCCAGGTGAATAAATGTTGTGTTTCTTTGTCGACACTCTGTGATCTGGAAGTTGTACTGTGGAAATGATAAACTGAGGCTGAATGTTGATGAAACTGAATTTATTTTTCTTCATAAATTCCAGGTTGTTCATGATGTTTAGTAAAAAGATAATTCCTTAAATGTGAACATTTCTGCAGTAAAACAAAGGAACCATTAGGAGTTGTGTTTATTTCTAGGTTATTCTGCTGTGGTTTTACTGGTTTTACTGGTTTTACTGGTCCTGGATGTGGAACCTGGACTAAGATGAGTTGGACTCCCCTGGACTAGAATGTACATCTGTTTTATTGTTTTTATCACTTTAAAAAGGGCCAACTGCTATTAATACAACATCTGTGGATGTTTGATTTTAAAGGGCTGTTTAGAAAACTGAGGAAGAAAAGAAGAAGAGTTCCAGATGTTGCAGATTTTTAAAAAGTTGGTGATATGAGGAAGGAATACAGCCTCAAAAATAAAAAAAATCAACATCAAAGACAGCAGCGTTTTTCTAATTCCTCTCGTCACCAAAAGAGGGAGACAAACGTCAAACAATGCAGAGTTTTCAAAATAAGAGCTCAGACTGATCCTCACCCGAGTGACGGCCATCGCACAGCTGAGTCCAGCCAGCTCCATCAGCTGATCCACGCTGAATCCATACTCAGAGAAGAGCTCCTCATCGATGTGCTGAGCCTCCTCCTGCCTGGAAACAGTCTACATGTTTAATACGTCTACATGCATGCAGGTCGGTTTAACACGTCTACATACAGTCTACAGGTCAGTTTAACACGTCTACATACAGTCTACAGGTTTAACACGTCTACATACAGTCTACAGGTTTAACACGTCTACATACAGTCTACAGGTTTAACACGTCTACATACAGTCTACAGGTTTAACATGTCTACATACAGTCTACAGGTTTAACACGTCTACATACAGTCTACAGGTTTAACACGTCTACATACAGTCTACAGGTCAGTTTAACACGTCTACATACAGTCTACAGGTTTAACACGTCTACATACAGTCTACAGGTCAGTTTAACACGTCTACATACAGTCTACAGGTTTAACACGTCTACATACAGTCTACAGGTTTAACACGTCTACATACAGTCTACAGGTTTAACACGTCTACATACAGTCTACAGGTTTAACACGTCTACATGCAGTCTACAGGTTTAACACGTCTACATACAGTCTACAGGTTTAACACGTCTACATACAGTCTACAGGTTTAACACGTCTACATACAGTCTACAGGTTTAACACGTCTACATCAGTCTACAGGTTTAACACGTCTACATACAGTCTACAGGTTTAACACGTCTACATACAGTCTACAGGTTTAACACGTCTACATACAGTCTACAGGTTTAACACGTCTACATACAGTCTACAGGTTTAATACGTCTACATACAGTCTACAGGTTTAATACGTCTACATGCAGTCTACAGGTTTAACACGTCTACATGCAGTCTACAGGTTTAACACGTCTACATACAGTCTACAGGTTTAACACGTCTACATACAGTCTACAGGTTTAATACGTCTACATGCAGTCTACAGGTTTAACACGTCTACATACAGTCTACAGGTTTAACACGTCTACATACAGTCTACAGGTTTAATACGTCTACATGCAGTCTACAGGTTTAACACGTCTACATACAGTCTACAGGTTTAACACGTCTACATGCAGTCTACAGGTTTAATACGTCTACATACAGTCTACAGGTTTAATACGTCTACATACAGTCTACAGGTTTAACACGTCTACATACAGTCTACAGGTTTAATACGTCTACATGCAGTCTACAGGTTTAACACGTCTACATGCAGTCTACAGGTTTAATACGTCTACATGCAGTCTACAGGTTTAACACGTCTACATACAGTCTACAGGTTTAACACGTCTACATGCAGTCTACAGGTTTAACACGTCTACATACAGTCTACAGGTTTAACACGTCTACATACAGTCTACAGGTTTAACACGTCTACATACAGTCTACAGGTTTAACACGTCTACATACAGTCTACAGGTTTAACGCTACATACAGTCTACAGGTTTAACAGTCTACTCAGTCTACAGGTTTAACACGTCTACATGCAGTCTACAGGTTTAACACGTCTACATGCAGTCTACAGGTTTAACACGTCTACATGCAGTCTACAGGTTTAACACGTCTACATACAGTCTACAGGTTTAACACATCTACATACAGTCTACAGGTTTAACACGTCTACATGCAGTCTACAGGTTTAACACGTCTACATACAGTCTACAGGTCAGTTTAACACGTCTACATACAGTCTACAGGTCAGTTTAACACATTTTGGTTCACTCTGGGCAAGTTTTAGTCATTTTGGACAAATTTCACCTAATTTTTGACATATTTTAGTAATTCTGGATCAGTTTTAGTCATTTGGGACATTTACAAAAATGTTTTTTACAAGATTTATGTTATTTTGAGAACATTGTAGTCATTAAGGACACAATTTGACTTTATTTTAGACAAATTTGAATCATTTTAGACTTTTTTCTGTCATTTTGGATCAAGTTTGGATAAACTAGTCATTTTAGACAGATTTTATCTCATTTCAGGCAAAATTTAGACAAATTTTAGGAATTTTAGAAAACTTCTAGTCATTTTGGACTATCTTTGGGTAATTGTTGACCAGATTTATGTCATTGTGGACACATTTAGAGTCTAGTTTTGTGTATTTGCAGTGATGTGTGCAGCTAGAAGCAGAACAGTCACACAAAGACATGTTATTTTTGCACCTTCTTTCTTTTATTTGCATGTTTTGAACTAGTTTTGGGTCATTTTGGACATTTTTTTTTTAAAATGCATTTTGGACTAATTTTGTATAAACTAAGGTAAATTTAGACTGATTTCACCTCATTTTTGACACATTTTTAGGAATTTTGGATCAGTTTTAGTCATTTTTGACTAGTTTTGGTTACTTTTTGATGAGATTTGTATAACTTCAGGCATTTTTTTTAGTAGTTTTGTTTACTTGCAACGACATGCACAGCTGGGAGAAGAACAGAAACCAGGAGGAACACCAACAAGATTTGCACATTTTTCTTTTTTTGCAAAAGAAAAACTATTGATAGACTGTTACCTGTCCAGGTGAACCTTCACTTTAGGTCAGCTGGGATAGACTCCAGCCCCCCATGACCCTAATGAGGATAAGGTGGTGTATAGATGATGGATGGATGATGCTAAACGTCCTACCCGAGGTATTTGACCGTCTGGGCCATGCTGGATGCTGCTCTGCTCCTGAAACAGTCCTTCTGATGAACGTTAGCTGCTGCAGACGGTGAACATGTCCCAGAGAAGGCGGCGGCGGCTCTCGAGGTCACCAGGAAGCCGAGTAGAGTCCGAACGCTCAACATCCAGAAGGATCCGAGTCCTGCAGAGGAAACAACACCGTGAGTTCTGGTTCCTTTAGTCTGCTGATGCTGCAGGAAGACAGACTGAGTTCTCTACAGAAGGAATCAAAAATAAATCCTCTCCACGTTTGCAGCTTTCAGAAAATTATCAACCAGTTTTTAAAATAGTGTGTATGAGCAAAAACATTAAACTGTAATACAAACTGCATTTTACCTTTTTTTGTTTGCAGGTAAATATTCCACTAAAAGACACAAAATGACCACAAAAAGAGTCAAAATTGGCAAAAAGGGACACAAGAGAAACAAAATCACATCAAAAAGATGTAAATTTGTCACTAAAATACGCAAAAATGAATACAAAAACATCCAAAATCACCACAAAATATTACAAAATTACCACAAAAAGACAAAATAATCACAGAAAGACACAAAATCACCATTAAAAGGCACCTGTTTTGTTGCAATTTGATCCTTTTTGTAGTGAATTTACATGTTTTCCTGATAATTTTGCATGTTTTGAACCTTTCAATGTTGTTTTGGCTCTTTTAGGAGTGATTTTTGTGGTAATTTTTGCCGGTTTTTTGTGGTTATTTTGCAAGGTTTGTTGTTTCGAATTTGAGTTTTTGTTGCAATTTCACCTGTTTTGAGTTCATTTTGGTCCTTTTTATAGTGATTTTGCGTGTTTTTCCTGGCATATTTGAACCTTTCAAGGTAGTTTTGGCTCTGTTTGGGGTGATTTTGTGAGTCTTTAGCTGCTAGCTAACCTTCAGGCTTGACTTTCGTGAGAAAATGTTAATGAAACTCACCGAATGTCACGTTTGTCCCTTCAACAACGCACTGATCAAACTGACAGGTGGGTAGGGTTAGTTTAAGGTTAGTTTGGGGTTATTTTAAGGTTAGTTTAAGGTTAAGGTTAGCGAAACTAACCGCTGTCTGCTACTTCCTGGTTTGAGACGCTTCTTCTCTTCTTGGGGCGTTCTCGGCAGACCGGGCACTGCGCAGGCGCACTGCTACCACCTATAGGTCATTTGTAGAATTACATGGACACACTTAAATGGATTATTCCATCAAAAAAATCTATCAGTTCCTCCATCTGACCTCCTCAGAATCAGCTGATTATTTTTTCAAATCTACAATGACTTTAGTATATTTATTGAAGCCATGCAGACTTCTGCTACTGGGAATATTTCCACAGTTCCAGGTCCTTGAAGTCCATAGAGGTGGGTCCAGATTTATCACTTTATAATGGACTTTTTCCATCACTTCTGAGCCTCAGAATTTCATGAGTCCAGCAGATAGACAAATGACATTTTAGGAGGAAAAACACATCTGACTTCTGGGAAAAAAATAAATAAATAAATAAATAAATAAATAAAACACAAGTAAAATTACTAAAAAACCTGGAAAATTACCCCAAAAATGACCAAAATTACTGCAAAAGACATGAAATCAGCCCCAAAAGAGCCAAAGCTACCCTGAAAGATTCAAATATGCCAGAAAAAATGCCAAAAATCACCACAAAATGTACCAAAATTACAACAAAACAGGTGAAATTGTGACAAAAGCTCAAAGTCAGCACAAAAAACTTGCAAAATTACCCCAAAAAGAGCCAAAATCACTATGAAACGTTCAAATATGACAGCAGAAACATGGAAAATTACCACAATGACTGTCAAATTTACCACAAAAAGGACAAAAACTACTATGAAACAAGTTACATTGCGACAAAAACTCAAATTTGGCACAAAAAACATGCAAAATGACCACAAAAATGGGCAAAATTACCAACAAAAAGGCCCAAAATCACAAAATTGCAACAGGGACCTATTTCTGCTAAATTTGGCCATTTTTGCGGTGATTTTTCATGTTTTTGCTGGCATATTTGAACCTTTCACGGTAGTTTTGACTCTTTGGGGGTGATTTTGTGTCTTTTGTGGTGATTTTCCAGCTTTTGAAATTATTTTCATTGAAGTTTTTCCCAGAACTCAGATGTTTCTCCTCCTAAATGTCATGGTTCTATCTGCTGGACTGATGAAGTTCTGAGGCTCAGAAATGATGGAAAAAGTCCATTAAAAAGTGATAAATCTGGACTCTGTGGACTTCAACGACCTGGAACTCTGGAAATATTCCCAGTGGTAGAACTCTGATCATGCTGTTTCAGTTGTTGAAGGTATAAAACAGGTAGTTTTTTGTGTTTGTAAAAAGGTCACATAGACACAGTCAAACAGATTTCACTTAACAAGTAAACAACCTGTCCATATTTAAATTTTGTTTTTATACTTAAATGAGACAAATACAAGAGTTTATTGAAAACATCTTTATTGATAATAGCAAAAATACACAATATTCTGCAAATCTGTAGCAAGGTTAGAGTCAATATGTTTTATTGGAAGAGCAGATTTAATACAATCAAAAAAATTGTAAAAAGGTAAATAAATCGCAACCCTGCTGCATCTGTTTGTCAATGGAGGATAAAATAGATCAGATTTATCTGCAAAAGGTAGATTATATAAATGACATAGTGTTACCTGGTTTTTATCTACCTGTAAACAAAACTTTTAAAATGAAAAGTGATTGGTTGGTTCTGCTTTTATTGCTTTTTACTGCCTGCTGGTCGATATTTAACCTTAACTGTCATTAATACAAAAAGTTACAGCTTCAACCAGCATTTAAACTACAAAAAATGTTCCATAAGTATGTTTACGTGTATTATTAAAAAGCACTATAAAGTAAAAAAAAAAAAGTGTTCCAAAGTACATGAACCAAACTAATAACTACAACTAATAGTAACTAGTAACTAAAAAGTAACTAAAGTCAAAGTGTTTTAAAATGGATCCAGGTGTTCACATGATTGGACAGTTCTCCATCCTGCCTCCAGTCTGAAAGGAAGGTTGAACAAAGTAAATGTTAGTACACACAAGTACAAGTTCTTCAAAGTCCTTTAAACACAACAACAGGACTGTACTATAAGTACCTGATAAGTGGTGTATTCAGTACTATAAGTACCTGATAAGTGGTGTATTCAGTACTATAAGTACCTGATAAGTGGTGTATTCAGTACTATAAGTACCTGATAAGTGGTGTATTCAGTACTATAAGTACCTGATAAGTGGTGTATTCAGGACTATAAGTACCTGATAAGTGGTGTATTCAGTACTATAAGTACCTGATAAGTGGTGTATTCAGGACTATAAGTATCCGATAAGTGGTGTATTCAGTACTATAAGTACCTGATAAGTGGTGTATTCAGGACTATAAGTACCTGATAAGTGGTGTATTCAGTACTATAAGTACCTGATAAGTGGTGTATTCAGGACTATAAGTATCCGATAAGTGGTGTATTCAGTACTATAAGTACCTGATAAGTGGTGTATTCAGTACTATAAGTACCTGATAAGTGGTGTATTCAGTATTATAAGTACCTGATAAGTGGTGTATTCAGTACTATAAGTACCTGATAAGTGGTGTATTCAGGACTATAAGTATCCGATAAGTGGTGTATTCAGTACTATAAGTACCTGATAAGTGGTGTATTCAGTACTATAAGTACCTGATAAGTGGTGTATTCAGGACTATAAGTACCTGATAAGTGGCGTATTCAGTACTATAAGTACCTGATAAGTGGCGTATTCAGTACTATAAGTACCTGATAAGTGGTGTATTCAGTACTATAAGTACCTGATAAGTGGCGTATTCAGGACTATAAGTACCTGATAAGTGGCGTATTCAGGACTATAAGTACCTGATAAGTGGCGTATTCAGTACTATAAGTACCTGATAAGTGGCGTATTCAGTACTATAAGTACCTGATAAGTGGCGTATTCAGTACTATAAGTACCTGATAAGTGGCGTATTCAGTACTATAAGTACCTGATAAGTGGCGTATTCAGTACTATAAGTACCTGATAAGTGGCGTATTCAGGACTATAAGTACCTGATAAGTGGCGTATTCAGTACTATAAGTACCTGATAAGTGGTGTATTCAGGACTATAAGTACCTGATAAGTGGTGTATTCAGGACTATAAGTACCTGATAAGTGGTGTATTCAGTACTATAAGTACCTGATAAGTGGTGTATTCAGGACTATAAGTACCTGATAAGTGGCGTATTCAGGACTATAAGTACCTGATAAGTGGTGTATTCAGTACTATAAGTACCTGATAAGTGGTGTATTCAGTACTATAAGTACCTGATAAGTGGCGTATTCAGGACTATAAGTACCTGATAAGTGGTGTATTGAGTACTATAAGTACCTGATAAGTGGTGTATTCAGTACTATAAGTACCTGATAAGTGGTGTATTGAGTACTATAAGTACCTGATAAGTGGTGTACTTGGGACTAGAAGCTGTAATTCTTTGTGTGATCTCTGAGACTAAACTGCAGGTCAGACGTCACCTGTAGGGGGCGCTACCCACCTTGCGAGGTGTGCTGGTGCTGAAGACGTAGGAGTGGGGCAGTAAGCCCTCGGAGATGCCTCCACTGCGGAAGGACCTGGAGGCCGAGGACACGGAGCAGCTGCTGGACTTATCAGAAGGAAGTCCACAGGATCCACAGACGACGGTTCGGCTCCTCAGGTTGTACTCGCTGTCGCCACAGGTGCTGTGGGCCACCTGCTGAGGCAGAGTTTCACAATAAGAGCATCTAAATAAGAATCACTCAAACACAGGCTGAGGTTGCTGCTGTTGTAAATCTGAAGGCAGAAAATTCATCTACTTCCTGAAGCTCACTGTTTCTGAATGGATGCAAACTGTTGTTGCTTTATTTGCTTTGGATTATTTTTAATTGTAAATCAATTTTCAGCTTGTTTTGTTAAAGGTGGAAATATGGTTTATTGTTAGAATTTCTTTGTATGTTTAAACTTTTATTTTATTATTATTGTTATTATTATTATTATTATTATTATTTTATATATATATATATATATATATATATATATATATATATATATATATATATATATATATATATATATATATATATATATATATATATATATATATATATATATATATATATTATACTTTACCTATACTTAATTTAGTCAAATAATTAAAACATTTAGGGTTAGACCCTACACTGTAAAAAAATTAAAAATCTTTCATTTTTGTTTTTTTTTTTACTCTTTTATGCATATTTTTTGATAAACTAAAATTTTACAAGAACATTGAATTTTTTTATTTATATTTTTTGCATAAAATGATTCATTAAAATACATTTGAAAGTTTGGTAATTTAATTGTTTTCACACATGTAAACCAAACAACTCCAAAGCAATTTATCGGGTCCTTTATCAATATTATACTTTTTCTATCATTTTGGATCAATTTTGGATAATTTGGGCGGATTTCACCTAATTTCAGACACAATTTGACTTTATTTTGAGCACATTTTAGACTTTTTTCTTTAGTTTTGGATCAATTTTGCATAAATTTTAGTCATTTTGGACAAATTTCACCTCATTTCAGACACAATGTAGACAAATTTTAGGAATTTTAGGTAATTTTCGGTTTATTTTTGGGACTGGTTTTGGTTATTTTTGATGAGATTTGTATAATTTTGGGCATTTTTTATCAGTTTTGTTTTCTGGGAGAAAAACAGCGTAAACAAGGAGGGATACCAGCAGGATTTGCACGTTTTTCTTTAGCACTTTACAGTCATTTTGTACAAATTTTTAGACACATGCTCAGCCATTTTGACTCATTCTTACCACTAAAATTTGACAGTAAACAAGTAGAGTTCAGTGTAACCCTGTTTTTTTAGTCATTGTGGATGATTTCTAATCATTTTGGACACATTTTTAGTCATTGTTGACCGTTTTTGTCGTTTTAAACTGTGTTCAGCCATTTTGGCCGTTTCTTACTTTGTCTACTTTCATGTGAAAAGTGTCTGTTGATTGTTCTGAAGAATGTTTTTTAATTCAGTTTTTAACTCCATTTCTAATTCAAATGATCAAACTGCTAAAAGCATTTTGTCCCTGGAGGTTTGTGTTTAATCTTTCTCACCATGTCATCGTCATCTTCATCAAACTGTGTGCGGGTCACCTTCCTCATCGCCATCTCCTGGAAGACAAAGTATCACAGTGATTGTTCATTTATTCATTTCTTTTCCACCCATTTAATCCTCCTGTTGTCTTCATTTATGGGCACCAAAAAATATTGTTTCCTTGTCTGAAAAACATCCAAAAATTCAGCAAAAAAATCCCCCAAATTTCTGAAAATTTGCAAAACCTTCAGGAAGAAAATTCCAATAAAATAAAATAAGTTTTATTTTTGAAAAATGCCCCAAATTTGGCAAGAAAATTCTTGTAAATATTTTCAAAAAATGAGTAAAAATCTTCCCAAAAAATCCTAAAAATATCTAAAGTGATTCCATATATATCAGTAAAACTTCTAATATTTTCTTTCAGAACATTCACATAAAAATCAACCAAAATCCAGTGAAATTTTGTTTGGATATTCACAGATTTCCCATAGATGTTGAAAATGTGGACATCAGAAGTTTCCCTGTGAAAATCTATTTTTTTCCACATCTTCAAACTTTAGAACAAGTCAGTTTGACCCGCAGACGTCACCAGGGTTAAACTCCATGAACCCGTCCTCAGGGTTTACCTCTCCGCTGGCGCTGATCAGGACCGTCTGGAGGAAGTCTCCGGTTCCCCAGGAGGACTGGGTCTTCCACAGCAGCTCGGATGGAGGGTTGTGGGTTCCACCAGAGTTCGAGGCCCAGATCTGAACCAGAACGTCCAGGAAACTGTTAAATATCTGAGCCTATTGAATAACGTATCATCAGATAAAGGCTCTACTGACCGTGACCCTCTGACCCGCCTTCAGGGTGAACTTAGTGGGGAACTTGAAGATGATCGGAGTCCCAGATCCAACCTGACGCTTCACCTGCCAGTTCCCCAGATTCTGGTCCTGCAGGACAAAGCAGGGTTTCAGGGTTGCTTTTCACAACATTGTTAGACTTTTTTATGTCATTTTATGCATTTCGGACAAATTTTTGTCATTTTGGATAAACTCAGGTCATTTTGGACGGATTTCACCTCATTTTTGACACATTTTAGAAACTTTGGATAAGTTTTAGTCATATTTAGAAAAACATTTTTGACATGATTTCTGTCATTTTAGACTCATTTTGGGTCATTTTGAGAACATTGTTGTCATTAATGACACAATTTGACTTTATTTTGGACACATTTGAGCCACTTCAATCTTTTTTTCTGTCATTTTGGATCAATTTTGGATAAACTTAGTCAGTTTGGACAGATTTTACCTAATTTCAGATACAACTTAGACAAATTTTAAGAATTTTAGAAAAGTTCTCGTCATTTTGGACTATTTGTGGGTAATTGTTGACCAGATTTATGTCATTGTGACACATTTAGAGTCTAGGTTTGTGTATTTCCAGTGATGTGTGCAGCTAGAAGCAGAACAGAACAAAAGGACGTGTTATTTCTGCACCTTATTTCTTCTATTTGCACATCTTGGACTCAGTTGGGGTCATTCTGGACAACTTTTTGATGCATTTTGGACAAATTTTAGTCATTTTGGTTGAATTTCATCTCATTTTTTTGACACATTTTAGGAATTTTGGACAGGTTTTGGTCATTTGGGACATTTAGAAAAACATTCTTGACAAGATTTCTGTCATTTTAGATTCATTTTGAGGCATTCTGAGAACATTGTAGTTATTAATTACACAATTTGACTTTGTTTTGGACACATTTTAGATTTTTTCTGTTGTTTTAGATCAATTTTGGATAGACTTCTGTCATTTTAGACGGATTTCACCTCATTTCACACACAATTTAGACAAATTATAGGAACTTTAGAAAAGTTCCAGTCGTTTTGTACTATTTTTGGATAAATGTAGGTAGTTTTGGACAGATTTTGCCTAATTTTGGGTGGATTTTTTGAGTGCTAATCTAGCTAATTAATCATTTCATTTGTTATCATTCTTGCTATTCATTTTAATTGACTGCTCTGACTTGATTGTCTGTGCTGCATGTTTTAACAGTTTGTGAAGAATGCTGCTGTTAAGGATACTACATAAATAAAGTTATTTGTCTTATTATTCTATGAATAATTCTTTTTTAACTACAGTTCTAAACCTGCTCAGAACTTGTATTTACAGTGTCAGGTTCCTCAGACGATTCTTCTTCTCACCTCGTCCGACTTGTTGCTGAGCTTCACGTACTTCCCGTCCAGGTCCACTTCGTCCACGGTGACCCGTCCGCTGGCCGAGGCCTGCTGGGTGATCCGGGTCCGGGCCACGGCTCCCCCGGCGAAGCTGGAGGCCTCGCTGTCGGTGTCGTTGGGCCGGCGCCTCTTAGCCGGAGAGGCCTGAGCGCTGGAGTGGACGAGGCGGGAATGAGCCGAGTTAGACGTCCGACTTCCAGCCGCCCTGCTGGGAGGAGGACTGGGAGACAGACGCAGCCTGCAGGAGGACAAACACAAAACTGGACTTATTGTGGATGGAGGCTTTACTGGGACTCAGCATAGTTTACTCTGAGATAACAGAACGCTCATCATGTGCTTAATGCTGTCAAATCAGGAAAGATTTCTGTTAAAAATAAATGTTTATAAAAATGATTTACCATTTTTCAGTCCTTAATATACAGATTCTTCCTTTAAAAAGATGGCAAATCTATTTTTTGTAAATGATATTGTTTTTGCAGATGTTTATGCTGTAATCTATGTAGATGTGAGTTAACATATAAATTAATATTTTTAATATTTATGCTGTCTGTAATTAATCTGTAAAATATAGTTCAGATATTTAAATTTTTTAGTTTATAGTGTACATATTTTTTTATAATAGCAAATATCTAAAAAAAATAACAAAAACATTTTTTGGTGATTTAAATGAACTAAAAAATTGTGCAACTTTACAGTCAAAAAGCAAATTACTAGATTTAAAAAAATGCACATTTCTGATGTGAATTTTGCTCTTTTTGTGAAATTTTTTTTCTATGATTTTATTGGATTTCATTCATAATTTGACAAAACAATGAAAATCTGTAAAATGTAGTTGAATTAGTTCTATTTTTAAATTTATAGGGTACATATTTTTTTGACAGCAAATATCTTTTGTTAAAAAAAAAACTAAGATTTTTTTATTTTTTTTTTTAATACCATAATAAATTGCTTAACTTTACAATCAAATGCTGTAAAAGAAAATAACTCTTTGGAAAATTTTGCTCTTTTTTGGTGAAATATTAGTTTTTTCTGTGATTTTATCTGTAATTTAAGAAAAGACTGGTAATCTGTAAAATATCAGTTTAAAATATTTATATTTTAATTTTTTAATATATTTTTTGTCAATAACAGCATATATTTGTGTGTGTGTAAAAAAAAAATATAGATATATATATATATATACATATATATATAGCTGATTTAAATGCAGTTTAAAAATTGTGATTTAGAGTGAAAAAGAGTGCATTCTGTGTGTAAAAATACATATTTTATATGGATGTGATTTACAGTTGTAGCAAATTTTGGAGTTAACATTAGTATTTATATTATGTGTAATTAATTTGTAAAATATATCTAAAATATGTATATTTTTAAATTTATATTTTTTATAACAGCAAATAAGTTTTTAAAAAAATATAAGATTTTTTATAAATAGGGGAAAAAAATTATTTGAAAGAAAAAATACATTTTTGATGCTATTGTTATTTATAATTTTGTTCTTTTTTGTGAAATATTAATTTTTTCCTGTAATTTTAATGGACTTTATCTGTAATTCAATAAAACACTGTAAATCTGTAAAATATCAGATTAAAATATTTTCATTTTTTAGTTTTTGTGTAATTTTTTTGTAAATAACAGCAAATATCAAAAAATAGACAATATTTTTTCTGATTTGCTGAAAAGTTTTAATTTTGTTATTACAATATTCCATCCTTTTTTTTGGTGACCTTTTTTTTTTTTTTTTACATTCTTGCTGCCAGATTTTCACATTTCCTTTACAGATTTACTGTTTTTAAAACAGAGTATTGAGGCAGTCTGGGACATTTAAGGATGTCTAATAAAACGTATTTTTTGCTGATTTAAATACATAAAAATAAGTTTATGTACTATGTAATCCAGATTTGTTTCTTTTATGTGGAAGTTACTCACAGCTGTAGCCTTTTCCAGTAATTTTAGCAGCTATCATGTGTAATTGAACCTGTAAAGTGACGGTAAATAGTTTTATGAAGCTTTTTGTGTGCACCTCTGCTCCTCTCCCTCCAGCAGTTTGCGGTAGGCGCAGATCTCCATGTCCAGAGCCAGCTTCACGTCCAGCAGCTCCTGATACTCGTCCAGCTGCTGCTGCATCTGCTGACGCATTTCTGCCATCTCTCTGTCTTTATCCGACAGCAGCCGGCGAGTCGAGTCTCGTTCCCGAGACAGAGCGTCCTCCAGGTCTCGGATCTTTGCCTCGCGGGCTGAGAGCTGGACGGAAGAAGAGCCACGCAGATAATTTATATCATATATTATACAGACAGAACCATGAAAACACCATGGATGAAAAAAGCTGAAAAATGCAATAAAATGTGAAAAATCTACGCTGCTTTCTGTAAAACGAGACAAAAAGTGCAGCTTTTAAATGAACTTTGAATCCTAAATGATGGAAATGTAAAACGTGCGACTCAGTAAGCAGTAAATGTTGGTGCATGCAGTGATGCTTTCCAGGAACCTGTTTCTGCAGCTGGCTGAGTTGAGATGATGTTGATTCCAGACGGATTCTAGTTTGTTGCAGCTCCTCATGAGCAGCTCCGACCAGATGGCTGCTACGATCCGCAGACTGACGAGCGCTTTCCAGCTGGAGGAGGGAAACAGGAGCAAAAAGAGGATGTTAAACAATACAGCACAGTACAATACAATACAATACAATATAACACAATACAGCACAATACAATATAATATAATATAAAATAATATAATATAATATAAAACAATACAGCACAATACAACACAATACAATACAATACAACACAATACAATACAATATAACACAATACAACACAATACAATATAATATAATACAATATAAAATAATATAATATAAAATAATACAGCACAATACAACACAATAAAATACAATAATACAATATAATATAATACAATATAAAATAATATAATATAACACAACACAATACAGCACAATACAACACAATACAATACAATATAATACAATATAAAATAATATAATATAAAACAATACAGCACAATACAACACAATACAATACAATATAATATAATACAACATAAAATAATATAATATAATATAAAATAATACAGCACAATACAATACAATATATAATATAAAATAATATAATATAATATAATATAAAATTAAAAATTACAACATAATAGAATGTAGTTAATATTATATTATAATATAATGTAATTAATTATATTGTATACATATTATATATAAAACAATATATTATAATATAATAAAATATATTATAATATATTCTTTATTTTATACTTTTTAACTACTACAATTCAAAGGCAAATATTGTATTTTTTTCTTCATTAATAAACTAACAAATAAATAAAAAGTTAGATGATATAAATTTATAGATTTATTTTGATAATATAGGATACATTCAGAAAATAAATAAGATATATTAAACTACAAAGAAGTGTAAGAAGTAAATACATTTATTATATTATATATATTATATTATATTATATTATATTATATTATATTATATTATATTATATTATTTTTTAGATTTTTACTCTACTACATTTACTTAGAAACTTTAAATAATTTGAAGGTTTAGTTACTTTAAATTAATGTAATATTGTGTTATAAATAAAGACAAAACTTGCAGAGAGGAAAATCACAAGTTGCCCAATAGTAACTTTAAGAATATTTAAATGCAGGGTTTTTTGTACTTTACCTTCAGAAATGCAGGAGTTTTACTGGTAGAGAAATATAAATATTAATATATTATTAATATTCTAGAGAAATATTCTAGGCTCTTTGATTGAGGAGTAGGACCCCAGTAGAAGACAAGCTTTTATTGTGAAGGTCTACCTTGGTGTTGTAGGTCTTCTCGATCTCGTCCTTGTACATCTTGATCTGCAGATCGTGCTGGTTCCTCATCTCCACCAGAGCTTCAGCCAGTTTGCTCTCAAACTCCTGCTGGTGTCCGTTATCCAGCTCCACCATCCGGGACTCGTGGCGCCGCTTGACCTCCCTCAGCTCCTGCAGAACCGTTCACCACCAGTTAATAACCCCAAAGATTCGGTTTGAAATGAACACCAGAGCTCTGTGAGCGGGACGGACCTCAGAGTGGAGGTTCTTCTGGAAGTCCAGCTCCTCCTTCAGAGTCTGGATCCGGTTCTCTCCATCGACTCTCCTCAACATCTCATCCTGGAGCTGCTTCCTGGCGTCACCCAGACTGGAGTCCAGCTGAGAGGAGAAGAATATAAGAGTAGAACCATCAGAAACATCCACAGGAACCAGCAGAACCATCATAAACATCTACAGGAACCAGCAGAACCATCAGAAACATCCACAGGAACCAGCAGAACCATCATAAACATCTACAGGAACCAGCAGAACCATCACAAACATCCCCAGGAACCAGCAGAACCATCACAAACATCCACAGGAACCAGCAGAACCATCAGAAACATCCACAGGAACCAGCAGAACCATCACAAACATCCACAGGAACCAGCAGAACCATCATAAACATCTACAGGAACCAGCAGAACCATCACAAACATCCCCAGGAACCAGCAGAACCATCACAAACATCCACAGGAACCAGCAGAACCATCATAAACATCTACAGGAACCAGCAGAACCATCAGAAACATCTACAGGAACCAGCAGAACCATCACAAACATCTACAATAACCAGCAGAACCATCATAAACATCTACAGGAACCAGCAGAACCATCACAAACATCTACAGTAACCAGCAGAACCATCACAAACATCTACAGGAACCAGCAGAACCATCACAAACATCTACAGTAACCAGCAGAACCATCATAAACATCTACAGGAACCAGCAGAACCATCATAAACATCTACAGTAACCAGCAGAACCATGAAATAAATACAGACGCAGCAAAACTGTTCTTTAATTACAACATCTAAGCTCAAGAGAAGCTAAGAAGCTCCAAAGAGAAAGTGAGATGTGGGTTTGTGTTTTTACCTTCGCCACCTGAGCCTTCAGGTCTCGGTTCTCCACCTCCAGACTTCTCTTCTCTCCCAGAGCTGTGGTCAGAGAAGCATCTTTGGAGTTCAGAAGAGCTTCCAGGTCTTTGAGTCTCTGCAGAGCCGCTGAAAGCTCCGACTCCTTCTTGGTGTTCCTGGAAAAAAACACGAAACGAGGTTTAAATGTCAAAATGTACCTTCCTGGGTTGCTTTATCCATGATCTTTTAGGCGCTTTTATGATATACTTGTTATTAAAAGTTCACAATTATGGATAATAAAGCTTAAAGACACTTTGTTTTGTGAGTTATGTGTCTGAAATTCACAGTTTATTTATGTTAGAAGGAGAAAATGTTGTAATTTACAGACAAAAGACATGATTTTATGGGAAAATATGAGACAGTAAAGCTCAATAATACAGAAATTAAATTTTTAAGTAAATTAAAGGAGCAAAACTTCACATTTTCAAGTAGAAAGCAGCTTAATAACAGTAATTTTACAGTAAAATCCTCCTCAGTGGGACGGTCCGGGGGTCTGTTTGGTGGACAGACGTTTATTTTCTGACTTTCTAGTTTCCATAGTTTCCTTGACGTACTTTAATGAAACACATCTGAGTTATTTCTGGACAGAACAGAACCGGGGAAAGACCTCGGTGGATCTGACTCACGGATCTCTGACTCACGGATCTCTGCGACCACAAAGCCACAGGCATTTATGTTTGGCCCGGCTGCTGCCATGGCAACAGCGTGGCTTTGCCAAACAAACTGAGGCCTCAATATTTATGGAAAAATAACGGAGGAGTCCTGCAAACACACTGCCACGTATTGTGTGTGAAGATTGGTGTGGTGAGGGAGGAAAGAGTTAGTCATGGAGGAGGGAGGCTGCAGGGAGGGGCAGCTAGCAGCTCAGCGCTAACAGCAGCTCAACACTAACAGCAGCTCAACACTAACAGCAGCTCAACACTAACAGCAGCTCAACGCTAACAGCAGCTGGACGCTAACTTAGCTCAATCCTAGCAGCAGCTCAATGCTAACAGCAGCTCAACACTAACAGCAGCTCAATAATAGCAGCAGCTGGACACTAACAGCAGCTGGATGCTAACTTAGCTCAATCCCAGCAGCAACTCAATGCTAGCAGCAGCTCAAACCAGCATCAGCTAATAACAGATGATGAGCCGCTGCTATTGTAAAACCTCTGAATCTATTTCATGAGAGCATTCAAAAAGCCTGGATGGCAGGGTTAGCAGCAGATCAATGCTAGAAACTGCTCAATGCTAACAGCAGATCACTGCTAACAGCTGCTCACTCCTAACAGAAGCTCAATGCTAACAGCAGCTCAATGCTAACAGCAGCTCAATGCTAGCAGCAGCTCAATAATAACAGCAGCTGGACGTTAACAGCAGCTCCACGCTAACAGCAGCTGGACGCTAACAGCAGCTGGACGTTAACTTAGCTCAATCCTAGCGGAAGCTGAATGCTAGCAGCAGCTCAATGCTAACAGCAGCTCAAGGTAAAGAGCAGCTGGACGCTAACAGCAGCTGGACGTTAACAGCAGCTCCACGCTAACAGCAGCTGGACGCTAACAGCAGCTGGACGTTAACTTAGCTCAATCCTAGCAGAAGCTGAATGCTAGCAGCAGCTCAATGCTAACAGCAGCTCAAGGTAAAGAGCAGCTGGACGCTAACAGCAGCTGGACGTTAACAGCAGCTCCACGCTAACAGCAGCTGGACGCTAACAGCAGCTGGACGTTAACTTAGCTCAATCCTAGCAGCAGCTCAATGCTAGCAGCAGCTCAATGCTAACAGCAGCTCAACGCTAACAGCAGCTGGACGCTAACAGCAGCTGGACGCTAACTTAGCTCAATCCCAGCAGCAACTCAATGCTAGCAGCAGTTCAAACCAGCATCAGCTAATAACAGATGATGAGCCGCTGCTATTGTAAAACCTCTGAATCTATTTCATGAGAGCATTCAAAAAGCCTGGATGGCAGGGTTAGCAGCAGATCAATGCTAGAAACTGTTCAATGCTAACAGCAGATCACTGCTAACAGCTGCTCACTCCTAAAAGAAGCTCAATGCTAACAGTTGCTCACTCCTAATAGCAGCTGGATGCTAACAGCAGCTCAAAGCTAACAGCGGATCAATGCTAGAAGCTGCTCAATGCTAACAGCAGCCCAGTGCTAACAGCAGCTGGATGCTAACAGCAGCTCAATGCTAACAGTTGCTCACTCCTAATAGAAGCTGGATGCTAACAGCAGCTCAATGCTAACAGTTGCTCACTCCTAATAGCAGCTGGATGCTAACAGCAGCTCAGTACTAACAGCAGCTGGATGCTAACAGCAGCTGGATGCTAACAGCAGCTCAATGCTAACAGTTGCTCACTCCTAATAGCAGCTGGATGCTAACAGCAGCTGGATGCTAACAGCAGCTGGATGCTAACAGCAGCTCAGTACTAACAGCAGCTGGATGCTAACAGCAGCTGGATGCTAACAGCAGCTCAGTACTAACAGCAGCTGGATGCTAACAGCAGCTGGATGCTAACAGCAGCTCAGTACTAACAGCTCTCACCAGCATCGCTGCTGTTTTGCGACTCAGAGATGTTTTAAATCCTCCTGATGGTTCAGAAACGGGGATTTCTGGAGCCTCGAGGCGACCAGCGTCTCATGATCACCAGAAAACCAAAATATCTGCCTCACTGTTTCCCTGGTTTCTGGTATTTTTCACCAAATATAGCTGAATTTCCAGGAAAAGTCTGTTAATTCTGACTTTAAAGATCAGAATGCAGAGTTTCTCTGGATCAGAGGGAAACTTTAGGCGGTTATACGGCCATGAGAGTTAGATTTATTCTCTATGTCGACGATGTAATTAGTCTGTTTTACTTCGTTTGCTGCTGTTTTTAACTGTTTTATGAACAAAAATATGCATTATGCTTAAGAAAGTACAACTTTATTGTTTAAATCTGCAGTTTTTCCTGCCTCAGTGGGATGTTTGGGGCATAACTTACAACGATGTTAGACTTGCAGCGTGTCGTCAAGGTAATTAGTCTGTTTTAAATGATTTGCTGCTATTTTTGACCCTTTAAGAAACAGAAACATCCATAAAACTTGTGCGAATGAACACAGAATTTACAAAACTGGTTGATTTTAGTGTTTTCCCTCTCCATACATGATTATGTTGCCGTGGTTTTCCTTCTGCAGTAGGAAACATCAGGAAAAGCTCTGCTCCGGTTTGACTGACTGGACAGCAGCCACTGCAGCTACAGCTGATAATTATGGGATGGCAGTAAATGAGTCATAAAGTCTGGAAAGAAATCTAAAGTTTGCCAACATGAGCTAAAAGTCAACGCCTCCTGAGTGGATTAAACTGAGTAAAGTGCTTTTTAGAGCAACTTTTGACTGAACTGGAGGATGTTGTGCATCAAATTTCCAATAATCCACATATTAAACCCTGCAAATGTTCTTGTCCTGAGACCAAATCTATAGAAACTAGGAGAAAAGAATGTTTCAAATATTTTAAATCCCAAATAAGTCTGGAGTTCCCCTAAAATGCCATTTTTCTCTTGTCCTCCCCCCTGATGACCAAACTGGATCTAATAAAACAGTTAGAATCTCATTTAAATCTACTTTCTGGTTTTATTTTTCATTCATGTCTCTGTAGTTGTGGGAACATTTTTTAATCAACATAATATTTTAAATAATTATTATTATTCATGGAACGTTTCCCACAACATGTTAGCAGAACCTGCTGATGACGTTTTTGTCATTTTGTGTGTCCTTTTTGTTGTTATATGTCTTGTTTTTGTCCTTTGTGTCTGTTTTGTATTATATGTCTTGTTTTTCTCATTTTGTGTCTTGTTTCTGTCGTTTTATGTCCTGTTTTTGTTAGCGTAGACTAGCAACCCTGGTAATGTGATTAGAGTAGGATTAGCAAACTATACAGAAAACATTATATATAAAAATGCTACCATTGATGTGGAAGCTGAGCCAATCAATACCTATTATTGATCAATATGGAGAGAAAACTGGAAAAGAGAAGGTTGATTTTTCCAACATGTTGAAGCACAAATGTCCTCCAGTTCTGGAATGAGTCTTATATTTTGTCTTTTAAAGTCTTAAACTTGCACTGAAGGGTTGCAGAAACTGAACAGGGCTGCATCTAAGAACCTGAGGAACCTGATCACCTCCTGATCTCTGGGATTTACTGCAGTTTACATGTACACTGTAAAGCTGCTGTCAGATCCAGCTGTGGATCTATCCAGCTGTGGACCCATCCAGCTGTGGATCCATCCAGCTGTGGTTCTATCCAGCTGTGGCTCTATCCAGCTGTGGATCTATCCAGCTGTGGATCCAGCTGTGGATCTATCCAGCTGTGGATCCATCCAGCTGTGGATCCATCCAGCTGTGGTTCTATCCAGCTGTGGATCTATCCAGCTGTGGATCCAGCTGTGGATCCAGCTGTGGATCTATCCAGCTGTGGACCCATCCAGCTGTGGATCCAGCTGTGGATCCATCCAGCTGTGGATCCAGCTGTGGATCCATCCAGCTGTGGATCCATCCAGCTGTGGATCCATCCAGCTGGCGGTTCTATCCAGCTGTGGCTCTATCCAGCTGTGGATCCAGCTGTGGATCCATCCAGCTGTGGACCCATCCAGCTGTGGTTCTATCCAGCTGTGGATCCATCCAGCTGTGGTTCTATCCAGCTGTGGATCCAGCTGTGGATCCATCCAGCTGTGGTTCTATCCAGCTGTGGTTCTATCCAGCTGTGGACCCAGCTGTGGATCCAGCTGTGGATCCATCCAGCTGTGGTTCTATCCAGCTGTGGATCCAGCTGTGGTTCTATCCAGCTGTGGTTCTATCCAACTGTGGTTCTATCCAGCTGTGGACCCATCCAGCTGTGGATCCATCCAGCTGTGGATCCAGCTGTGGATCCAGCTGTGGATCCAGCTGTGGATCCATCCAGCTGTGGATCCATCCAGCTGTAGATCCATCCAGCTGTGGTTCTATCCAGCTGTGGATCTATCCAGCTGTGGATCTATCCAGCTGTGGATCCAGCTGTGGTTCTATCCAGCTGTGGATCTATCCAGCTGTGGACCCAGCTGTGGATCCAGCTGTGGATCTATCCAGCTGTGGATCTATCCAGCTGTGGATCCAGCTGTGGTTCTATCCAGCTGTGGTTCTATCCAGCTGTGGATCCATCCAGCTGTGGATCCATCCAGCTGTGGATCCATCCAGCTGTGGTTCTATCCAGCTGTGGTTCTATCCAGCTGTGGATCCATCCAGCTGTGGTTCTATCCAGCTGTGGTTCTATCCAGCTGTGGATCCATCCAGCTGTGGATCCATCCAGCTGTGGATCCATCCAGCTGTGGTTCTATCCAGCTGTGGATCCATCCAGCTGTGGTTCTATCCAGCTGTGGTTCTATCCAGCTGTGGATCCATCCAGCTGTGGATCCATCCAGCTGTGGTTCTATCCAGCTGTGGACCCATCCAGCTGTGGTTCTATCCAGCTGTGGATCCATCCAGCTGTGGATCCATCCAGCTGTAGATCCATCCAGCTGTGGTTCTATCCAGCTGTGGATCTATCCAGCTGTGGATCTATCCAGCTGTGGATCCAGCTGTGGTTCTATCCAGCTGTGGATCTATCCAGCTGTGGACCCAGCTGTGGATCCAGCTGTGGATCTATCCAGCTGTGGATCTATCCAGCTGTGGATCCAGCTGTGGTTCTATCCAGCTGTGGTTCTATCCAGCTGTGGATCCATCCAGCTGTGGATCCATCCAGCTGTGGATCCATCCAGCTGTGGTTCTATCCAGCTGTGGTTCTATCCAGCTGTGGATCCATCCAGCTGTGGTTCTATCCAGCTGTGGTTCTATCCAGCTGTGGATCCATCCAGCTGTGGATCCATCCAGCTGTGGATCCATCCAGCTGTGGTTCTATCCAGCTGTGGATCCATCCAGCTGTGGTTCTATCCAGCTGTGGTTCTATCCAGCTGTGGATCCATCCAGCTGTGGATCCATCCAGCTGTGGTTCTATCCAGCTGTGGACCCATCCAGCTGTGGTTCTATCCAGCTGTGGATCCATCCAGCTGTGGTTCTATCCAGCTGTGGATCCATCCAGCTGTGGATCCATCCAGCTGTGGATCCATCCAGCTGTGGTTCTATCCAGCTGTGGATCCATCCAGCTGTGGTTCTATCCAGCTGTGGTTCTATCCAGCTGTGGATCCATCCAGCTGTGGATCCATCCAGCTGTGGTTCTATCCAGCTGTGGATCCATCCAGCTGTGGATCCAGCTGTGGTTCTATCCAGCTGTGGACCCACCTGGCCTTCAGCTCCTTGTGGTCCTCCCGGAGCTTCCCCAGCTCCAGCTGCAGCCTGGCTCTCTCCTTGGCCACCGAGTCCAGCGTCTGCCGGGCGTCGGCCAGCTCCGTCTCGTAGGCGGCCTTCAGCCCCGTCAGCTCGCGGCTCACCTCCGTCTCGGACTCGGTGATGCGGAGGCGCAGGCCGGCGTTCTCGGCCTCCAGGGAGCGCACCTTGTCGATGTAGACGGCCAGCCGGTCGTTCAGGTTGCACAGATCCTCCTTCTCCTGCAGCCGGGTGATGCGGTTGGGAGACAGAGGCGTGCCGGCACCTCGGGGAGTGTTTTTGGGCGTCGCCATTTCACCTTTAATGCCTTTAGTGTGGGAACAGACACAACTGATGGGTTGGATTTATCTGCACAAAGACAGAACTAATGCTTTAATTAGGATTTACAGACACAACAAACCACACACAGCTCATTTAATAGTCAAAGTAAATCCATAAAGATGACAAATCTGTCATTTAAAGAGCATTTAGCTACAGAGAAAAGTCTGTTTCATAAAAGCATTCCATCCATCCATCCATCCATCCATCCATCCATCCATTATCTACACTGGTTGTGGGGGGCTGGAGTCTCTCCCAGCTGACTGAGGGTGAAGGCAGGAGACACCTGGACAGGTAACAGTCTATCACAGGTTCACCTGGACAGGTAACAGTCTATCACAGGTTCACCTGGACAGGTAGCAGTCTATCACAGGTTCACCTGGACAGGTAACAGTCTATCTCAGAGCTGCATATACAGACAAACAGTCACACTCACATTCACTCATAAAAGCATTCTTTCTCTAAAACAACTCATTCTGTTGTTTCAAAAAACTGAGTCTGAGTTCATCCAGGAAATAAAGATGAAACCGATGGAAAGTCTGTCATTAAAAGCTCATTTTTAGCTTTAGAAAAAGTGCAACAGCTGCAAGTTTAGAGCGAAAAATAAAACACAAGAATCTGTTTAGACCAAAACATCATCTCCAAGAAACGTTAAAAGAAATAACTAACAGGTTATAGACGCAGAGCAACTTTAATATAGAGAAACTATAACTAATATAGAGCAACTTTAATTCATGTCTAGTGTAAATTACTGACTTTTCTGAGTGAACTGGCATTGATGAGAGCAAAAAGTCAGAGAATAATTAATAAAAACTTGTGCAAAGACAGATATTATACAGAATAAATGCATCCATTGCTTGATATTTTAAAGATATTTTTCAGATAAATCCAGGTAACAAAGATGAAAACGATGCAACATTAATCCATAAAAGAAAAATTTGCCAGTTCAGAGTCAGAAAATGATAATGAACCGCTGAAAGATTTAAAACTGCTTCAAACCGTTTCCTCTTTTGAGAGCACTGAAGTCACAAAAAGACGAAGAGGAATGAATGAGCAGCTCTGGGTGTGGCTCCGACTCCACCCCGAAGTCAAACTAACATCTCTGCTCTGAAGATGCCAACGTCTGGAGTCACGTTTACCTTTTTAAAGCCGCTGAGACGAGGAGGAAGCTCTGCTGCTGGAGGTTTGTAGAGTTTCTAGATGTTTTCTTCAGACTCTGGAAGCTTCTCTGTCCTGCTGCTGGAGGTTTGTAGAGTTTCTAGGTGTTTTCCTCAGACTCTGGGAGCTTCTCTGTCCTGCTGCTGGAGGTTTGTAGAGTTTCTAGATGTTTTCCTCAGACTCTGGGAGCTTCTCTGTCCTGCTGCTCGGTCTGGAAGTGCCCATGTAGGAAAGAATGAGGAGGGAGGAGGAGGACAGAGGTTTGGCAGCCGGTAGGTGGTTTGTTCCTCTCATCCTCCAAATCAATGAGTCACCAGACGCCATGTGAGCATCGTTTCCAGAGAATCTATTGGCTGACGGCTGCTTTCTGCTCATTTACTTTATTCCACTCAGACTTTTCCTGCTTGTGCACAAACTTACGCTGATTGTAGTTATATAAGAGCTTCTGATCCTCGTCTCAACACACTCTGATACAAGTTAAACAAACATCCAGCAGAACCACAGGACTGGTTCCACTGGTTTTCTCCTCTAAACTGAACTGGTGTGAGGCTACAGCTGCCTTTCATTCAACTGTGACTCATCATTATTACTGCTAATAACAAATAAATAAATAGTGCACTGTGCAAAATGTGGACTGGAGTATGGAAAATGTAAACAAACAAACAAATAAATAATATCTGTGTGTTTGTAAAATGTCTGAAAAATGTTTTTAAAAATTAAAAAAATGTTAAAACACTTTGTGTGGAAAACTAAAACTTCCACAGTATATATATTGTTTAAAAAAACACAAAATTAAAATATTCGCAAAATGCACAAAAGATTTTTTTTTAAATACAGTAATTCAGTGGAAAAAACAACAACATACAATTACATACAGCCTGTAAAAATGTTTTTAAAAATGCAAAGTAAAAAATAGAATGTACAAAAACAATTAATAATAAAAAGTGCATGACATGCAGAAAAATGCATGTAAGGAAAAAAATATAGTCTGTAAAATTGGAAAATAAATAAATAATAAAAATCTACAGTATATATAGTTTAAAAAACACAAAATAAAAAAAATAATATATAAAAGTTAAAAAATATTCAATAAAAGATTAGATAGATAGATAGATAGATAGATAGATAGATAGATAGATAGATAGATAGATAGATAGATAGATAGATAGACTATAGATAGATAGATAGATAGATAGATAGATAGATAGACTATAGATAGATAGATAGATAGATAGATAGATAGATAGATAGATAGATAGATAGATAGATAGATAGATAGACTATAGATAGATAGATAGATAGATAGATAGATAGATAGATAAAAACATGTAATGAAAAAACATGAAATGCACAAAAAAAGTAATAAAAATATTTCAGTGTAGAAAAAGCTTAAAAAAAACTTCAATAAAAATATATAGTAAAAAACACTTTAAAAATATTGTGTGACAAGAAATGTTTAAGATTAGTTCAATTAAAGTGTTTGGATGTAAAGAAAGCAGCATTTAAAAAATATAGAGAGGAAAAACATTTAATGTGAAAAAAAGTGTTTGAATAATGACTTGTTCATTTAATATTTCCATATAAAATAGAACAATAATAATTATAACCCACTGAGTTTCTGTACTACAGTACTTAAATACGTTCTAGTTCATATACATGATAGTTTATGTTGTGAAGACTGCAGATGTTGTTTTTATTATTTATTAACTGGATTTATTGCTGCTTTCAGATCAGCTACTTCCGGTTTCTCTCTGATCTCTCGGTTCCTCCCAGCGGCGGATCCGGACCGAACCGATCCAGAAACAAGCTCCGGTGCTGCGGGTTGGACCGGAGCAGCCCGGATCCCCTACCAGAGTCTGACCCAGGAGGGTCTAAACCCGGAGCCGAGCCGAGCCGAGCCGAGCCACGAGGAGCCGCTGCTGTCATGTGGTTTGAGGGAAAACCCGTATTGGATCTCTGCGGTCACCTGGGCACAGAACCTGAAAAAAGTGGGCTGAGAAGCTGAGAGTCGGCGGATGATTGGATCAGAGGAGCTCTGAGTCCAAGAACAAAGTCAGGAAAAACACACGACACCGCAGAAGCACAGAATAAAGGAGATAATCCGCGCGTAGAGCAGAAAAATGTAGAAATAAACGGAGAAAAGACGCAGGAATCCGATTTTTAAGCTCCAAACTGAGCAGACTGGGAGTCACGTGGAGGCAACATGACAAGAAATGAAATGTCACAGAAACAGAAGGTTTCAGGGCAGAAAAGGCGCTGTTTGCCCTCTCCTAAAGCGCTCTAACTGATCCACTCCATGTCTTATCGGGCGCATGTCGCAGCCGCAGCTTTGCGCGGACAAACTGCAGCTGTGCGCCGCAGAGCAACAAATCCAGGACAGAGGGGACAAAAAGAACCCCGCTAGATCCTCCACACGGGAACCCTTCCTCCGCCCGAGCCTCCAGCCGTTACCCCCAGCCTCGGTGCCGGCGCTCGACCCGGACCCGGAGCCGCGCCGCCGCGTACAACCGGATCCGTCCTCGTTGTTCGCTGCGCTCCTCCGCAGCGGCCTCCATTTTAGCTGCTCGCCCGGCCGCTGCCTCACGTGTCCTGGACTGTCTTCCTCACATGACCCGTGTGTTTGTCCCCGTGATCAGCGCTTCCATCTCCGTGAATCAGTGTCGTTGAAAGTTTTTTTTTTTTTTTTGCTCCACCGGCGGCTCCATGGAGATGCTGGAGCAGAGTCTGGACAGCTCGGCCAGGTGAGACCCGCCGCCGGCCGCTTCCTGCCCCGCCGCGGCCCCCTGCAGGCCCCGAACCAGCCCGGCAACACTTTGGACGTGTTTTAGAGGAGATGCTGCGGATCTGTGCGCATTTTCTCCAAACGCGCAGCAGCAGTTTATTCTGTTTTTACTGAACCATCTAAATATCTGCGCTGCTGCTTCAGAATTAAAACAAAGAAAAGCCTCCAGAGCTCAGGAAGCTCCAGCTGGACTTCCTCAGGTCAAACTGAACCACTTTCAATCCTCTCATGGTGTGGTTTTCTCTGCTGGAAGCTGCAGGAAACTGGTTTTTCCTGCTGTGTTTGTGTTGCTTCCTGCTGCGGCCTGCTGGGGGCGCTGTGCTCCTGCAGCTCATTCCTCATAAAACATCTTGAACTCTAAATGAAAATGTGCGTTTTTTCTGTCTTTGGTTTCAAACTGACTCACTGCTGCTGTTTTTCTCTCTTTGTGTTTCAGTCACGACAAACAGGAAGCAGAGGAGGTGGTGCAGCTGCAGGAAGGTTCGACTTCACACCACAAACAGCCGGAACCACAACACAACACAACACTGAAACTATAGGAACTACACACAGAAACAACGTGTGTGTTTACTGCACGTCTGAAAAAATTACAAAAACTAGAAGAAAACGAGAAAAATATGGGCAAAGGACAAAAATCTGACAAAAGAGAGACAAAAAACAACGAAAACAAGACAAAATATGACAAACAAAAAATTAGACAGAAAAATTACAAAGCGACCAAAAAAATGTACAAACGACAAAAACGAGAAGCAAAACAACAAAAAATGAGAAACGACACAAAATAAAACTAAAAATTAGACAAAAAGTTACAAAGTGACCAAAAAATACACAAACAGCAAAAGCGAGACAAAAAAACACAAAACGACAAAAACATGAGACAAACGACACGAAGCAAAACAAAAAAGAGCCAAAAAAGTTACTAACAGATTAAGAAAAATGGACAAACGACAAAAAATTACAAAAACGAGAAACAAAATGACTTAAAAATAAACAACACAAATGAGACAAAACGGAAACACAAAACAACAAAGAAACAAAATGACAAAAACATGAGACAAATGACAGAAAAAAAGACAAAACAACAAAAAGCAAAATATTACAAAAATGAGACACAAAACGACAAAAGAACAATGAACAATCTAGTATTTTACTTTCTGATCCAAACAACTTGTCATGGTCTAGAAATGATTTTAAATTTATAGTTTTACTAATTTACAATCTGCAGTTAATGTCTTCTCTGGAATTTTTACACTTTGAGGGCCGGATTGGACCCTCTGGAGGACCGCTTTTGGCCCGCGGGCTGCATGTTGGACACCCCTGTTGTTTTTTGTTGTTGTTGTAAACAAACGTTGTGTTCCAGGAGAGGGGAGCGACGAGGCGACTGCAGTCACCATCACTGGAGTTCCTCAAGCTGCGTTCACTGAACACAACGTTCAGTATCAGTTCAGGACAGAGAACAGTGGAGGACAGGTGAGTCTGAACGCTTCACCTGAACACAGACACACAATGTCATACAGTATCACAGCAACGTCACAGCAACATCACAAGACGTCTCAACAACACAACATCAGAGCAACAACACTGCAAACGTCACGTCACAACAACACAACAACACCAGAGCAACACCACACTTGAGCCACTGTTTGTCAGGATACCAGACTCCAGCTGATACTGAGGTTCTGATGCAGAGCAGCTCAGTAAAACTAATAAAGCTTTGGTCTAATCCAGAATAAAGTTCGTAGCTGGAAGGAGATCTCAGCTTTGGTCTAATCCAGTTTAAAGTTTGCAGATTCCAGACTTGATTTATCTGAAGCTTCTTGATTAGCGAGATGTCAGTCGATATCGAGTGGGAAGAACTAGATAACTGCTTATTTGTTCTAAGGATCCAGTTAAATGTTCTGACGGTTATGGAACGTGAAGGGCATCTGCGAGCTTTGGAATCAATATCAGTTGTTTAAGTTGTGCAGCTGCGCAGAGGATCTCAGTTGCGGTCTAATCCAGAATAAAGTCTCCATCTGAGGTGATCTCAGGTGTTCACTGTCGTCTCCAGGTGACCTACCGGGTGGTTCAGGTAACAGACGACCACTTAGAAGCTGCAGCTGATGGAAGTGGAGCCGTCAGCGTCGTCTCCACCGCCGCCTTCGCCGGAGCTCCTCAGGCCGTCGCTCAGGTGAGCTGCAGGTGAACGTTTCTGGAGCCGATTCCAGTTAATCGCCGTGAGACCAGACGACTAAATGTGTGGTTTATCTGTAGTTTAACCTCCATGATGCAAAAAAAGTCTACAGTAAAGTCCAAATGGGCTGAAATGAAGGTGTTGATTGTTGGAGGAACGAGAGAAAATATACAGAAATCAAACAAGATTAATTCCCTGAAAGATCAGTCAGTTCTCCCCAGAACCTCCTCAGAACATCTGGTTCTTCATCTCCAGTAACTTTATCAATGATCAGAGTTCTACCTTCAGACTGGGAATATTTCCAGAGTTCCAGGTCCTTGAAGTCCATAGAGGTGGGTCCAGATTTATCACTGTTTAATGGACTTTTCCATCATTTCTGAGCCTCAGAACTTCATCAGTCCAGCAGATAGAACCATGACATTTAGGAGGAGAAACATCTGAGTTCTGGTAAAAACTGGAACTAAAATAACTAAAAAAGCTGGAAAATTACCACAAAAAGACACAATCATTCCAAAAAGAGCCAAAACTACCCTGAAAGGTTCAAATATGCCAGAAAAACATCCAAAATTATTACAAAAAGTACCAAAATTATCCGAAAACAGTTGAAAGTGCGACAAACACTCTAATTTGGCACAAAAAACTTGCAAAATTACCCCAAAAAGAGTCAAAATTACCCTGAAACATTCAAATACCGTAACCGGACCAGAATGCAACATGCGATGTGTTTCCAGCTGTGATCAGGTGTGTTTACCTGCAGCTCATTTGCATAAAGTAGACTGACTTCTGCTTTATGCTGCATGCAGAGATTCCACGCATCGTGAAACTGTCCTCAAACTTCTGAACTAGACGTCAGTGACATAAAACCAGGACAGATTCAGCTGCTCAGATTATTTCTGCCTCAGATGTTTTCACAAATACTTTTAGCTGAAGTGTTTGTGAACTAAAAGGGAAAGTTTGCGGCCGAGCCGCTGTTTGTCCGACTCATCTACAGGACCATCCAGCTGAAAGCTCGGTCATGTGACCACGTAGCGGCCTGCTGTTGGTCCAGAGCTGTCATGTGACCATGTTGTGGTCCACTAGTGACCGCCCGCCGTCCGTGAGATTTTCAGATGCGCTGCGTTGCCGTGCGGGAAAATAGCATCTAGTGACACGCAGCTTGAGACGAACAACACGTGAGAAAATAAACAAAAAAACTATATAAACATGACATAGAATGACAAAAAAATGAGACACAAGTGACACAAACGAGGCACAAAATGACAAAAAAATGAGACAATCATGAAACAAGACCAAAAAGAGACACAATATTAGACAAACTAGACATAAAATGACAAAAATGAGCCAATGAAAGACGTAAAACAACAAAAACGAGAAAATAAAATGACCCAAAACAGAGACAAAATGACAGAAACTGTTTATTGATAATTTTCTCTGTAGCCATCTCTGTTCATCAGTATTATGGGATGTATCCTGGTCCTAGAAACAATCATTGGTTCCCTGGATGTGTGTCTGGTTTCTGATAATTCACCAGAGAAAACTTTAAGAAGGTCCTTGTGGGTGAAGTTTAAGGCTCATACCAGCCTGTTGGGAGGAGGTTGGTCAGAACTATTAGAGACGATGGAAGAAGAAACCAGGATCATCTAGAGACACCAGATCCATTCTCTAATGCTTCATATTTTCAGACCATGATTCGTGTGGATTTGTTCCCGTTATTTCCGATAATTTGTAGGCCGTCATCCAGAACCCTTTCAGTAACGGAGGGAGTCCTGGAGGAGAAACAGTCGGAGGAGAAACACGATTCGCTTATTTTCCTGCCGCCACCGTCAGCGATGGAACGGCGACGGCCGTATCGGTTCAGGCCACGGCCGACCCCAGCATCACACAGGCAGGAGGTGAGAAACACAACAGTAAAGCCACACAATAGTTTCCATGCACGTGTGTTTATTTTTAAAGTATTCTCAAAGTTATTTACTCACAGTTTTTTTGATTTACATTTTCAAGTACTGCATATTTTTACAGCATGTATTTTTTACAAAAATATTTTCACATTTTTACACACTGAATTTTTTTACACTATATTGCATTTTTTTCTACAAATTTGCCCAGTCTATATTTTTTTAAACTTTTTGTTACATTTTCAAACACTATATCTTTACCCTGTATGTTTTTTTTAATCAAATATTTTTCAGATTTTTACACACTGATTTTTTTACACTGTATTTTTTCCTTAATTAGTTTTTTCTCCAATTTTGCAAAAAAATATTTTTTACATTTTCAAGCACTGTATATTTTTACCCCGCATGTTATTAGAAAATAATTTTTACAGCTTTGCACACTGTATATTTTACAGCATATATTTTTATATATTATGTATTTTGACATTTTTTCACACTGTTTTTTTTGTTTATTTACTGACGTTCCTGCTGAAGGTTTTGAGTCTAAATGTTTCATGTTCAGCGTAACTGTAGCTGTGATTCTAGCTGCTGTGACTTCCTGCTGAGGATCAATAATAATCGACCAATCGATTGGTCTTCTGTCCTGTTGAATGCAGGTCAGTTCTATGTGATGATGAGCCCCCCCGAGGTGCTGCAGACCACCACCCCTCGGACCATCGCTCCTCGAACACACACCTACACCACGTAAGTAGAACTCAACATTTACCCACAGTTTCCTCCCTGAAGTCACTAAACCACCAGAAGTTCCTCCTCACATGTTGACCGACCTCCACATCTCCTCCTCCTCCTCCTCCTCCTCCTCCTCCTCCTCTGGATGATTGTCATGTGTACAAAAACTAAATCCGTCATTTAAACCTCCACGCTCTGTCCTACTTACCTGCCGTCCCCAGAGACCTCGGTGAAAGCGAGATGTTGCAGCAGGGCAGCTCAAACTGGTGAGAAGATCTTTCACATACGAACCCCCCCCCACTCCCCAAACACTCAACATCCCATAATAGAGTCTCAGTAAAGTCCCAGTTTGGTGATTTACTAAACCAGTGGCAGGTTTTGTTCACATGCAGCGTCTTTTAAAGGAGAATTCTGCTTCATTTCATCCACTTTTCTGATTTATGGGATATATTTTGTTGGTCGTTAATTTCTTGGCTCTTCTATAGAGATTCTGGGAAAACCGGAGCAACTGCTTTAGAATTAATAATAATTGTTTTTATTCTTTAGCACATTTTAAGCTGCTTACATTACATACAGTGGCAAGAAAAGGTGTGTGACCTATTTGGAATTTCATGGTTTTCTGCATTAATTTGTCATAAAATGTCACAAATATAGTGCACCTAAAATAATAACACAAAAGAAATTTGGATCTTTCATGTCTTTATTGAGAACAATCATAAAAACCTTGTAGTTGTAGTGGAAAACATACGTAAACCCTTGAGTTAATCATCTAAAAAAGCTAATTGGAGTCAGGTGTTAGCGTACCTGGAGTCTTGATAAGAAAATGAGTTTGGAGGTGTGGACTGGAGCTACTTTGGTGGATAAAAAACACTTTTTGGATTTGCTCTGCACAAGAAAAATACGCTTATTTGAGCCATTCCTCGCCAAAAACAGCTTTCAGAGGATGTATTGTAAATAATTGTTGATTTACATAAAGCTAGAAAGGGTTACAAGAAGATTTCAAAGACTTTAGAAATTCACCCGTCTACAGTTAGAAACTGTCTACAGATGGAGACACTTTGGGACCTGGGAGAAGACCCCGGGGTAGACCCAGAACCCTCTGGAGGGATTATATATCTCACCTGGCCTGGGACCGCCTTGGGATCCTCCAGGAACAGCTGGAAAGTGTTGCTGGGTGGAGGGACGCCTGGAATGATCTGCTTTATCTGCTGCCTCCAAGACCCGACCCTGGATAAACAGAAGGAAATGGATGGATGGATAGATGGATGGATGGATGGATATTTGGAAAGAACACACAGCACTACATCTGCACTGCATATAATCATGAAAACACCATCCCAACCGTTAAGCATGGTGGAGGAAACATCATGATTTGGGCCTGGCCAGGTTGTAATCATCGAGGGGAAGATGAATTCCCAAGTGTGTAAAAAATTCTTCAGGATAATGTGAGAACATTTAGCTGAAACTCTGTAGAAGTTGGGTGATTCAACAATGGGTCCAGCACCCAAAACACCAAATCAAGTCCACAACAGAACGGCTACTGAAAAACAAAATCCCCCTTTTGAAATGGCCCAATCAGAGCCCAGACGTCAACCCGATAGAGATGCTATGGAATGAAATGAAGAGACATGAGACGTCCAAAGAATATGACAGACAAAGAAGTTCTGCAGGAAGAATGAGCTAAAACTCCTTCTGAACAATGAGCAGGTCTGATCCACAACTACAGGAAGTGTCTGGTTGAGGTTATTGTTGCCAAGCAGGAGTCCACCAGTTATTAATTCCAAGGGTTTGTTTACTTTTTCCACGACCATTTTGAGTGAGTTCAATAAAGACATGGAAGATCAGAGTTTCTTTTGTGTTATTTTAGGGACATTATATTTGTGACTTACATGAAGACCAGATCACCTTTTATGACAAATTAATGCAGAAAACCTTGAAATTCCAAAATGTTCACACTTTTTCTTGTCAGTCTATATGTAGATTAACCTGCATATTCCTGGAATCAGTATTTTTTTAAATTACTTTTAGTGACTTATAATCCCTCCATTACATGTGCAGCTGATTGGTCTCGTAACACTTAATGCCTACAGAGTTCGGTTCCGTTGCTCTTGATCTTCTCTTGCAGTTGATTTTGAATCTCCAGGATGTTTATCAAAGCTGCAGATTCATTGGTTTTAGTTGATGCTCCCAGTCTGCATCCACAGTTCACGCTCTCAAACCAACCAGATCTGAAAACGGTTTCCACCTGACCTCCTCAGAGTCTCTTGGGTCGATAACTTTAGTTTATTTAATGAAACCATGTAAAGTTCTATCTCCACACTATGGATATTTCAGAGTTCCAGGCCTTTGAAGTCCGTACAGGTGGATCCACAACTTTTCAAGCGTTTCCCATCATTTCTGAGAATATAATGAAGTCAGAGTAGATAAAAGATTTTACTTTGTCATAGATGAATGTGTCTGTGATTAGATCAGCTGGAAGGTTTCCATGGATTTACATCTGTAATGCAGTTAGCAGAATGTTGATTCCAGGCAGCGAATTTGTGTTTTTGATAACCTCGTTGTAATTAGCCTCTTCTAAACTCCCTGAATCAGAATGTCCAAACTTAGCAAGGCCCTCAGAGCCGTATTAATGGAAAAACAACAGGATGAAATGTGACTGAATTCTCCTTGAAAATAAGAAACTCACTCACAAAGTGACTCTTCGTTAACCCTAAAGGCTCTTTCTCTGTAAATGTCAACAGACCAGATCAACAGGTTGATTTCTAGGGGTCCTTGCCGGCTCATAAGAGTTGAAAATAATAAACCAAAAGGATCCTTGTTTCTATTCCTTCTGTGACACCAGTAGTTTCTGTTTCTTCTAGTTTAGTGGTTAATAATCAGATTATTGTGACCTGATGTGGAGTTTTAGTGTCAGATGGTTGTTTTTCTTTGTGTCTTTACAGGAAGGTTGAAGGTCCACGAGCTCCTCGAGACGAGAGGCGACGAGCGCAACACAACGAAGGTTAGATAGAAGTTTCTGAAAACATGGAGGCTGCAGGATATTTGATCTAGTATTTAACTGTTTCTTTTTCACCTTGTTGACCCCTGACTGGTAAAGAAATCATCACAGAAGCGTAGTTTAACCACAGATGAGCTAGTTTGGCTTTAAATCTCAGTTAGCTCCTTTAATGCAAGTGATAGTTGGAATTAATTATTGCTGGTACATAGAATTGTTTACCAGAAAGGTTTGTTAAGCTCAACTTTAGATGTATACATCACAGCTTTAAAACTGGGTGTTTTTCCGTCTTTGCAGTGGAGCGAAGAAGAAGAGACAAGATCAATAACTGGATCGTCACGCTGTCGAAGATCATCCCCGACTGCAGCGTGGACAGTCGAACCGGAGCGGTGAGCGACCGGCCTCTGAATGTGTCCTCAGAGAGTTTGTAGCGACAGATGGCTGTTATTCTACACACCTGTTAAACAAAGGAGAACGTTCTGGGATGTAATAATAATAACTAGAAAAGCAGTCGGAGAGCGCAGTACTCCATTTAACTCCATTTAATAGAAGGGAGAAAAAATGACACAGAAAAATGACACAAAACAAGAGAAACAAGACACAAAATGACAAAAAAAACAAAAACAACACATAAAATGAAAGAGGGGAGAAAATAATAACAAAAATGAGACACAAAGCAAATAAAAAAAGACACAATTAGAAAAGCCCTCAGAGAGTACAGTCCTCCTCCAAGGCTGCTCATTCCCCCATATGTCAAAAATGCAGCATTTGTTTATTAGTTATTGATGATCAGAAATCAGAGCAACATAGAGTGTGTCCATTTAATATAGATGAACCCACAAACTAAATGAGCAAAAATCTAAATTGTGACGAGTATTTTGATTATTTTTAGCCTCTAACAGGTTAAAGTGTTCGTTAGCTGCAGAATTATACTACATTAAATACACATAATTATACTATACATATAGAACATGCTGCAATAAAAACTCACAGTAAACAGCTAGAAAAGCCTGTTTGTCTAACATCTGTCTGAAATTATGGATGCAGTGTTTAAAAAAGCGCATTTTAAATGCACGCAGCTGATGTAGTGTTCACTGGTTGTCATGGTTACAGTGACGTCGTGCTGCTATCTGACAATGATACAGAAATCTTTAACAAATCCGTGGATCCAGACTACAAGCTGCATCACTGCTAAAATCTAATCACTTGGTCCTTGTGTCATTTCTGACCTTCACTGAAAATTTCATCCAAATCTGTTTTTGAGTAAAGTTGCTGAGAGACAGAGACAGGCAGACAGACAGACAGACAGACAGACAGACAGACAGACAGACAGACAGACAGGCAGGCAGGCAGGCAGGCAGGCAGGCAGGCAGACAGGCAGACAGACAGACAGACAGACAGACAGACAGGCAGACAGGCAGGCAGGCAGGCAGGCAGGCAGGCAGGCAGGCAGACAGGCAGACAGGCAGACAGACAGGCAGGCAGGCAGGCAGACAGACAGACAGACAGACGATTGCCACATAACTCCGCCGCGTTCCTTGGCGGAGTAATAATTTATTACCAGCACTGTGCATTCACAGTGGTGGAAAGTACATTTACTGCATGATGCTGCCGCCACCATGCTTCACAGTTGGGCATGGTGGTGGGAGCATCATGCAGTAGAACTCTGAGCTACTTGTACTTTACATTAGTAAATCCATCTTCTGCTATTTTTACTTCTAATACGCTACAATTCAGATGCAAATAACGCACTTTTTTCTCAACTAACTTTAGTTCGACAGTAAAATATAATCCACAAATAAATTATGACATAATATTTAGATTAATAAGGTGGACATTCACAAGCTAACCAGCAAATACAGTATATATAGAGCCTTTAACGGCTCCAGTATTATGGTGATGAACTATAATTATAATCTAGTAACAGAATATACATTAGTGGCCATTCTGCTTTTGTTTTTTTTTTCAGCACATTTGGATTGCTAATGTTTTTCATAAATTTGAATACATGACTTTTATTTGTAGTCGTACTTTTTCTATGTTTTGTACTAGAATTACTACATTTTCTGTACATCCTTTAGGTTTATTATAGCTGAGTCAGATTGAAAGGCCATCTCTTTGACCTGTTTTAGCTTTAGGCAGGACGTTTCTTGAGGTCATCTGATGTGTAAACAAGCATTAATGGAAGCCGTTAGTCACTGCAGGAAAGTTTGGAGAAGGTTTTAAAGGTTTTAAAGACATGTCAACATCCATCCTGTTCCAGAGTAAAGGAGGCATCCTGTCCAAAGCCTGTGATTACATCCGGGAGCTCCGTCAGAGCAACCAGCGACTGCAGGAGAGTTACAAAGAGGTGGAGCGAGTGGAGATGGACAACGAGCTGCTGAGACAACAGGTAGACCTGCTTCTCCATGGGCTTGAAACACTGCTCAAGCTGCTTTCAAAATTCAGTTTATATGGCAAAATTAACCCAAGTACTGCATTCACTGGAAGTAAGTAAGTGCTTCACACCATGATACTTCCACCACCGTGCTTCATATCATGATGCTGCCACCACCATGCTTCACTAATGATGCTGCCACCACCATGCTTCATATCATGATGCTGCCACCTCCATGCTTCACACCATGATACTTCCACCTCCATGCTTCACACCATGATACTTCCACCACCATGCTTTGCAGTGGGGATGGTGTGTTGGGACATTGATAGAAACAGAACAACCATGTCTGAAAGGTCGTCTGTGCTGACACAGTTAGAATGACATAAATGAATACAAAGGAACAGGTGAAAGTGGAATTTCTTTGATTATTTTGAAAAAAAATTCAAAACCTGCAGTCAACATGTACCACATTTTTCCAAGTGTCTGCATGTGTTTTCAGTGTTGATGTTGTCTCTACATACTACAGATATTTTACTTCATTCATGCTTAATTTGTTTCCATGCTTATCTAATACCTGCAATGTGGAAACACATCCTGCAGTTCAGATGAAAACTCCCTGAATTTTTGTTCCGTGACTGTTACTTGCAGCTGAGTCACTGACGGTTGGATGATTGCACCAAAGAGTGCAGAATTTTTATTTTTTTTTTACAGTCTCCAGTTTCTGTAAAGGAGTGTTTTTAAATGAACGTGATTTTTGAACCCACTGGTGTATTCTAGGGCTCAGGGGCTTCGTCTTTTACTTGTCTAATAATCTGTGTTTTCCCAGATCGAGGAACTGAAGAACGACAACGCGCTGCTTCGAGCTCAGCTGCAGCAGCACGGCGTCGAGGTGAACGGAGATGCGACGCCGCAGTGACGGAGGACGGAACACCAACACCCTCCAAGCAGGAACCACAACCAGAGACTATTCGCATCTGAAATCGGACCACGAATAAACACAGACTGCAGGCCGACGTCTGTTTTTATGTTAAATTATAAACCTGCCACAGATGATTTCACAGCTTCACCTTTTTATCGTCACTCCTTCCTTTTTTTTGTTTGTTTCTCTGTTGACATTTGCTGTGTTTGAAACTACTAAATGTGACATTGAGGATGAGAAGTTCCTGTTTTTTTTTGTTCGTTTTAATTTATTAGTCTTTAAGGAATGTGTGCACAGAGAGACAACCAAGAAAAGCTGCGTTTACTGTTTCCATGGCGACGAACAAACAGTCTCATGATGCTTTTACGGTCGGTTTTCACTTCCTGCCTCGTAACACTGACACTCCAAAGCACTGGGGAAACTATGGGACTAGTCAGAGCAGCTCGGCTACGATGGAGGTTTTATTTGGAGGGAGAGTCCAGGTGTTGACACAGCTCAGGTAAACAGGAAGGTGCGCTGGTGAAGCTGCTCCCAGCTCATGAAGTCCCTCTGCAGAGTCCAGGTTGCGTTCATGGCCCCAGTAGATGCACTGTACAGAAAAAAACCTCAAACTGAGATGGTTTTCCTCTGGTGAATCATTTCTGTCGGGCATTAAACCCTCTGTGGGTTTGTGTATCTGAGGTTCACCAGGTGAGGTCCTGCCACAGGTAACGGACATGAGGTGGCTTCTGCTCCATTCGTGGCGATATTCTTGAACACCGAAGCGTTTTCTTCAGCCGCCCTGTGGCCGGAATACGCTGAGAGGAGGCGAGTGATGGTAGTTAGAACTAACCAGCTGAAAGTCACCACAGCATGAAATATAACCACTGGCACGACTAATGCTGATACTACAATAAAACTGAAGTGTTTGTACCACAGCGTTGGAGTACTTTCTGCTTTTCAGCTCGTCTCTGGACACAATGGTTCAGAATTGCACTGGAAAAAATGCCCCTCTCAAAACAAGAAAAAACAACTTATTTCAAGGAACTTTTACCTTGAAATAAGTGGAAAAATCTGCCAATAGAACAAGTGAAAAATGGTTTGGTAAGATTTCTTGAAATAAGATCTGATATTTAGAATATTGAGATCTTAAAATTAGCCGGGAAAACTTATTTTCAGCTCTATTTTACCAGCATTGTCAAGCTTAGGTGTCTTCAAATAAGCCAGATACGCTTTAAAAAAAAAAAAAAGTTTTTTACTCAAAAATGGATTTTTGCTTTCATGTAACCTCCTAATTTGAGACGTATTAACCCTCCTGCTGTCTTCATTTACAGGCACCAAAAGTATTGTTCCCTTGTCTGAAAAAAATCCAAAAATTCAGCAAAAAATTCACCAAATTTCTGAAAATTTGTAAAACCTTCAGGAAGAAAATTCCAATAATTCCTTAAAAGTTTCCCTTAAAAGTTTTATTTTTAAAAATCCCCCAAATTTGGCAAGAAAATTCTTAGAAATATTTTCAAAAAATGAGTAAAAATCCTAAAAATATCTAATGTGATTAAATATATATCAGTAAAACTTCTAATATTTTCTTTAAGAACATTCACATAAAAATGCTAGACTTGGAGCTGCTGATGTAAGTGGCTGGTTGTGATGGTAGAACAGAACTGCTGATGGCCAGAGACAGCAGAGTTCACCTGCTGTGAAACCTCCATCTCAATAAGTTCTGTCATCTGCTTCATGCGCTGCTGTTTGTACTCTGGGATGGGAAAAACTCTGCAACACTGGCAGAGATGGAGTCTCCCAGAGAAACCTCAAAGTTCTGTCTGCCAGCCGCTGATGCTGCTCTGAGCTCAGGAATGTCATGAACTAAATGTCTGACGATGTCTGCAGCAACAGCCTGAGAGATGCCGGACATCACATCCCTCATAATTAGAATCATCTCTTCAGCCAACAAGCACCAGTCCACCCTTGAGATTCTGCTCAGACACAGTTTGATGATGGGCAGAACATCGTCTTTGGACACACAGTTTGTTCTGTTTGCACCTCAGACTGATGTAGTGGGACCAGTTCAGACTGATGCACTGGGACCAGTTCAGACTGATGTAGTGGGACCAGTTCAGACTGATGTACTGGGACCAGTTCAGACTGATGCACTGGGACCAGTTCAGACTGATGCACTGGGACCAGTTCAGACTGATGTAGTGGGACCAGTTCACACTGGTCACTGCCTGTCTCTGATGGAACGATACTCTCCATCAGCATACTGCGGTAGTTTTACTGTAATGGAGTATTTCTGCTTAAGTACTGAGTATTAATACGTTTATTTTACTGCTGTGTTACCTACGGTGGCCGAGAGGTCCAAACCAAATTTACATAATGCAAAACACTTTTACAACCTCCAAGACAAATTTACAAGGGACAAAACACATTTACAAATCCAAAAACACCTTTACAAATCCAAATTTAACCGGAAAGGGAATGTCCCAACTCCGGGGTTGAACCGGAAGTGACAACGAGGAGCGGCTAATGCACTCTGTCGGTCTGATCTGCGCCATTTAAACACTCTAAAGACCGACCACACGAAAAACAAAACCGCGTCAATCGGTTCATATGTTCCCCACAAAACGGGCAAAACATCACCCGCTCGCTGTCCATCTTGGTTCACCATCGACAACAACCAAAAGTTGCATTAGCCGCTCCTCGTTGTCACTTCCGGTTCAACCCCGGAGTTGGGACATTCCTTTTCCGGTTAAATTTGGATTCGTAGAAGTGTTTTTGGACTTGTAAAAGTGTTTTGTGGCTTGGAAATTTATCTTGGAGGTTGTAAAAGTGTTTTGCATTATGTAAATTTGGTTTGCACCTCTCGACCACCGTAGTTACCCGATAAAGTACACGAACACTCCGTGCACTAACCGGAAATGCGGCGGTTTTTAATTATTAACCGGGTTTCAGTTGTTTCGCTCCGTTGCCCGGAGACGGAGCGACCCGCTGTTGCCATGGGGACCCGACAGCAGCAGCACGCGCAGGTCGTCTCAGGGTCGGTGAGTAAAAAACGATGAAAGAATAAAACGTTAAAGTGAGATTTAGAGACGATGTCGCGATATTTCCGTTTCATAAACACGGAGAAAGACGAGAAGTGGAGGTTTGAGGACTCAGTGAAGCCAGAAATTAGAGGAACGAAGTACTTTCACTCAGCTGAAGGTTTTTGTGTTTTACTTTACAACACAGAGGATTATTTTGTTCTGTTTTTTTTTGCATGACATTCGTTTGACAACATAGTTGAAAGAAATTAATATATTCTGAATAAAACGTGAATAATTTGTCATAAAATCCTGTCAGACGTTTGAATTATTGTTTCGGTAAATTTATATACAGAAACTTCAACATTTCATGGTTCTAGCTTCACACATGTGAGGAATTAATTGAGGTATTTTAATATTTTTCTTTTATTTTCATCACTTCTGGCTCTGAATATTGTAGAAACTTGTAGATAATGTCTGGTCTACGGCTATAAATTAATATTATTCTACTTGCGGAGACTTAGAAGACAGATAAAATGACTCATTTTTATTTTCTAAACAAAAAAAGAAAATGTTTAGAAAACAAAAATTGACATTCTCCATGTGTCTTCAGCAGCAGGATGTCTTCTCTGTCCATGAAGCCGGGTCTCCGTCACACCGTTTCTGAGTGGAGCAGCAACAACCAGCAGCTGTCGGCTGAAGCTCAACACCAACGTGGTGTTTCTGCTGCGATCCGACAGGATGGGAGGACGCTGCGCAACGAGACCAGCTCCAAGGTGCTTCACGCTCTAAAGCCGGCTTTATGTCCTTCTTTACGTTTGATTAAAGCTCTGTTTGTGTCTGCAGACGGTCTGGGATGAGAGCGACTCGTCTCGGAGGCTCAGCGACCGCATGTGGGACGTTGGTCGGTGGAAGGACATGTTGGAAAGCTGTGCTCAGAAAGTGGACGAAGAGATGGAGGCTCTGACTCTGGTGATTCAGTAGAAAACCTCTGATTTTAGTGGGACAGATGGCTAAAGATCCTTCCAACTTCTAACCTTCTATCTGTAGCATCAAGTTTGACATGCACACAAAGAAACGTAGCCAAGTGGGGCCATAATTTAGTGATTTTAATGTTTCAAAAGCAGCTCAGTTTGGTAAAACCCTTTGAGGCTTCTGGTTAATCATCCCACATCTACCTGGGTGACTTCTGACCATTTTCCACCTTCAGAGATTCAGTTTACAAAAACGTCTACATGGGACTGCAGACTGGAAATGGATTCTATTACCTTCTATTATGAGAAATCAGCTTGTGTCTGGTTTCTAAACTGGTTTCTGACTGGCTTCTGGATGGTTACAGACTGGTGGGATTGCATGCTGGGAATGCCAGTTATCTTGAAAATGTAATCAGTTTATGTGCTTGTATAACACAATGAAAGATTTTTCTGATATTTCCAGTAATTTTCTCCAACATTTGTGTCTTTTTACCCTCATTAACCCTTTGATGCGTAGACCACATGAGGAGATACCCATTTTCCATTGGATTTGGGTCACTTTTGACCCAGGTTATGCATCAAAGGGTTAAAAGAGTGAGACGGCTGTTTGAGTTCATCTGGTCGTCCTGCTCAGCTCTAACGTCAGTCCTGGTGTGTCTCGGTTCAGTCCAAACAGCAGACTGAACAGAACCTGGCCGCCACCGCCGTTCCTCTGGACGTGTCCACCGAGTGTCTGACGCTGAGGGACGGGCGGCGAGGCTTCGAGCTGGTGGTGGATCCGGTGGACGAGCAGCTGAAGAAGGAGGTGGAGCTGATAGAACGAGTTCAGCAGGTCCTGCAGCAGAACGTGGACAAAGCCTTCGAGCAGCTGTGGTGAGACTCAGACCGACTGCTTCTCTGTTCGCTTCTTGAATGTGAGCCTCTGACTGTCGGGTTTTGTTTCTAAGTGTTCTGCAGGAAACTCGACACCAGCTGACTTCGGACCTCCAGAACAAGATGGACACTCTGGACGTCGACATGTCCTGTCTGTCGCTCACCATAAAATCTCCTCACATCTCCCTGAAGACAAACCCGACTCGCATCCCGTCAGGGTAACGCAGGAAAAGCAGGAAATAAAACCTTTAATGTCTGGATTATTCCACAAAAAACAAACAAACCTCCTCAGAATCAGCTGATCTCTCATCGGAACTATATTTATTATATTTCATGAAGTCATGCACAGTTCTATCTTCATACTGTGAATGTCTCCAGGTCCTTGAAGTCCAGAGAGGTGGATCCAGATTTGAAAAACACATCTTCTGGCAAAAACTGAAAATAGAATACCTATAAAAGCTGGAGAATTAATCACAGAAAGAGACCAAATTCCCCCAGTAAGGACCAAAATTACCACAAAGAAACACAAAATCAGCACAAAAAGGGAAAAAAATATACCACAAAAAGACACAAAATCTCCACTGAAAGATGCAGCATTACCAAAAAGATTCCAAATCACCACAAAAAGTCCAAAACTACCACAAAATGACCCCAAATCACCACAGAAATTGGTGAATTTACCACAGAAAGACACAAAATCTCCACTACAAGAACCAAAATTTCCCCAAAGAATCATCTGGTTCTTCATCTCCGGTATGTCAATGATCAGAGTTCTACCTTCATACTGGGAATATTTCCAGAGTTCCAGGTCCTTCAAGTCCATAGAGGTGGATCCAGATTTATCACTTTTGAAAACGACCCTGAAAGGTTCAAATATGCCAGGAAAAATACCCAAAATCACCACCAAAAAGTACCAAAATTACCAGAAAAAGCACCAAAATTACCACAGAACAGGTGAAATTGCAACAAAAACTCAAATTTGGAACAAAAAACATGGAAAATAACCACAAAAATGGCCAAAATTACCACAAAGAGACACAAAATCACCTCAAGAGCCAAAACTACCCTGAAAGGTTCAAATCATATATACCAGGAAAAACACCCAAAATCACCACAAAAAACTACCAAAATTACCACAAAACAGGTGAAATTGCGACAAAAACTCAAATTCGGCACAAAAAGCTTGCAAAATTACCTCACCTGGTGATTTTCCATGTTTTTGCTGCCATATTTGAATGTTCCAGGGTAATTTTGGCTCTTTGTGGGGTAATTTTCCATGTTTTTATGTCAAATTTGAATTTTTTGCCACATTTTCACCTGTTTTGTGGTAATTTTGCTGGTTGATTTTGTTGCTTTTTGTGGTGATTTCGGGTGTTTTTCTAGGCATATTTGAACCTTTCAGAGTAGTTTTAGCTCTCGTTGGCGTGATTTTGTGATTTTTTTGTGGCAATTTTGATACTTTTTGTGGTGAAAGTCCATGTTTTTTGTTCGAAATTTCAATTTTTGTTGCAATTTCACCTGTTTGTTCGTAGTTTTAGTCCTTTTAGTGGTAAATTTGGTCATTTTTGTGGTGATTTTTCATGTTTTTGCTGGCATATTTGAACATTTCAGTGCAAATCTGGCTCTTTTTGTGGTTTCTTTGGCAAATGTTTTATGTCAAATTTGAGCTTTGTCATAATTTCGGTGCTTTGTGGTAATTTTGGTACTTTTTTGTGGTGATTTTGGGTGTTTTTGTGTCGATTTTGTATTTCTCTGTGGTAATTTTGTCTCTTTCTTAGCAATTTGGTCTCTTCTTGTGGTTAATTTCTTGATTTTTGTGGTAATTTTCCAGCTTTTTAGTTATTTTGGTGTCAGTTTTTACCAGAACTCAGATGTGTTTCTCCTCCTAAATGTCATGGTTCTGTCTGCTGGACTGATGAAGTTCTGAGGCTCAGAAATGATGGAAAAAGTCCATTAAAAGTGGTAAATCTGGACCCACCTCTATGGACTTCAAGGACCTGGAACTGTGGAAATATTCCCAGTATGAAGGTAGAACTCTGAACATGAATAAAGGTACTGGAGATGAAGAACCACAGTCTGAGCTGTTCTTGCTGCAGGTCTTCCAGCCCTCAGGAGTGGCTCCAGTTCAGCCAGTATAACGTGTCCAGAGCCCATGAAGCCATGCAGGTTTCCCAGCAGATGAGGGAGGACATGAGCCTGACCAGAGCCCAGGTAGGACTGAAGCAAAGAAAGACAGAGGACTGATGTATTTGTGGCAGAAATATAATGAACAGTTTGTATTTTTAGCTGCAGAATGAGTTGGAGACTCAACGCAGAGCCACAGAGTTTTCTCTCCGTAAACGAAATCACCAGGAAGAGCAGGCCAGAGACGAGCTGGAGTGGCAGATAAGAAGCGTAAGACGCCCAACACCTTCTGATATCTCACATTTACACTACTGTAGAGCAACTTTAACTAATGTAGAGCAACTTTAACTCATTTTAGAGCAGTCCTGCTAACGGCTAAAGGTGTAGCCATCCCATAATAGACCACTTTAGAAGACACTGAAAGTGCTTTAGTTTCCAAAAAGTCGTAAAATGTTGAATAAAATTGCTATAATTGCACTTAGATTTGCAGTAATCTGTGAATATAGCAGACAGATGAAAAATGCAGATAAATAGAAATGAAGCAAACATTTTAGTGGTTTAAGTTTTTACTCCGCCAAAGAGGAGGAGCCTCTGCAGAGTCATGAGTTAAACCACAAAAATATCTGTCTTTTAATAACTTAATTCTAAACTTTTAGTTAATGAAAAAATATTTTTGTTTATACATAAAAAATTATATTCCTAAAAAAAAGAACCATCAAAATGACACCATTTATCAGACCAAGAAACTATGAAAACAGAGGTGGACTTCTGACTGTTCCTGTCTCTCTGCAGACTGAAAATGAAATATCAGAGATGGAGAATGACATCAGCGGTTTGGATGCAGATCTGCAGGCGAAGACGGCCAACCTGAAACTGGCTCACACCAGACTGGAGACCAGAACCAGCAGACCTGGGATGGACCTGTGCAGGGACGAGGTTCGTACAAAGGCCATGACGGAGCATTTAGAAGATGCTAGCAATGATTTGACAGAAACTATTAATGGCTTCTTCGGTTGGGTTGCAGGTGCAGTTGGGCCTCGTGGCTGAAGTCCAGCAGCTGGAAGCTACGATCACGGCTCTGAAGCAGAAGATCTCCGAGGCTCAGTGAGTCGCTTTTAGTTCTACCATCATCAGGAACAAACTCAGTGTTTGTGTTTCTGTTAGCCTGGATGAAGAAATGAAACTGAAACACCATATTCAGCATCAAAGCACGTTTAGATATTAAAGATTCCTTGAAGAGTCTATAAAAGTATTCCTCATCTGTTGCTTTTCAACATTGAATCACTGATTTTTTGTTGACAAGAATTTAAACATCCCCACATCATGATGCTGACACCACCATGCTTCATATCATGATGCTGCCACCACCATGCTTCACATCATGATGCTGCCACCTCCATGCTTCACATCATGATGCTGCCACCTCCATGCTTCACATCATGATGCTGCCACCACCATGCTTCACATCATGATGCTGCCACCTCCATGCTTCACATCATGATGCTGCCACCACCATGCTTCATATCATGATGCTGCCACCACCATGCTTCATATCATGATGCTGCCACCTCCATGCTTCACATCATGATGCTGCCACCACCGTGCTTTACAGTGGGGATGGTGTGTTTGTGATGATGTTCAGTGTTTGGTGTCCATCAATCATATCATCTAGTCTGATGACCAAAAACCTCCACCCTGGTCTTCTCAGACCAAAGAACCTTCTTCCAGGTGACTTCAGAGTCTCCACATTTCTTCTGGTGAACTCTAGTCCAGATTTAATTTGAATTTAATTTTCTCTTTGTCTCCATTTAGTTTTGACTGGTGACGAACAGAGTATAGTTGTTGGATGAACATCTCAGCTGCTGAAGCTGGAACTCCTTCAGAGGAGTCATATGTGTCTTGGTGGCCTCCCTCACTAGTCTCTGTAATCTACTTTCTCTGTAACTGAGTGACTTCTAGCACCACTTGAGTCACTTTAAAGCGGTAAATACTCATACGATCACAAGCCAAATTGAATTAATCATAATTTAGTGTCTAAAAGCAATAAAAGAGGAAACTTCCACGGAGGATGAGTGCTTTTAATGGGTTCTGTAAATCCAAGGTGTAGGCCAACAGATCTGATAGTCAGTGTGTGTTTTGAAAACCAGACAGAACAGAAACTTGTCTGAAACTAGATTCTCTCGTCTCTCAGGAACTCTCTGCAGAAGATGAAGCTCCATCATTCCCGGATGCTGCAGGATCTTTCCAGAAAACAAGAAGCTTTGTCTCTGGAGCAGCGAAGCCTGAATACCCGAAACCGACTCGCCTCCGCCTCCAGCGCCGATAAAACTCCAGCTCTGGTGGTTCCCCTCATGAACTCAAGTGGAAGAAGCAACTTAAAGCTGCTGGCTCAGTAAGAAGATCATGTTTCTGGATCAGATTCATTCCTTTTTAGCCCAGAAATAATGAGTCGGCATGATCGCAAAATGCAGCAAAACTTTCCTTAATTTTAATCGTTATTCCAACTAAATCCATCATGTTTCAGAGACCTTTCTGAGATGATTAACTTGCATTTATCCATGTTGTGTTGAATGATCTATCTTATGTGTGTCTCTTTAATCCTTACAGCAAAGTGTTGTCTGTAAAGTGTGAATTTAAACAGCCGTTATACTGAATTAAACGTCTACTGGTGATGCTAAATGTGGCCTCTGCACATGTTGTTACATGTGAAAGCGCTCACGTTCGTGCCAGCTGATGACTTCTATCGACCTTTAACGGCTGTTTGTCTTGGTCGTGTTGTTTGATCAACTGACGCCGCTCCGAGCATAAATGCGACGTTAATGACGTGAACTTTGACTCTGGTTCAGATAAAAATAAAAAAAAGTCTGCCAAACAGGGTCCCTGACACGATAAATACTATAAATCCTAAATGACGTCTGCAGATGGACGTGTTTTTACTGAGGATCTGCAGTCGATGAGCTCAGGAGATGTTTTCAAGAAATGTTTGGTGAAAATTTACACAGAGAATGACATCTTCTCTGATAATTCTGCAGTAAATCACAGAATAACAAACTCTAATGATTTGAGAGAAAGCAGCCGAGCAGCAAATCAGCAGCACAGAGTTTACAGGACAGAAGTTAGATCTGCAGATGTGAGGCCAAATAACCCAAATACCTTCATTTTTAATTTAAATAATAAAGTAGATTCACCTTTGGCTGCAATTACAGAAGCATCCGCACATCATGATGTGAAGCACGGTGGTGGCAGCATCATGACGTGAAGCATGGTGGTGGCAGCATCATGATGTGAAGCATGGAGGTGACAGCATCATGACGTGAAGCATGGTGGTGGCAGCATCATGATGTGAAGCATGGAGGTGACAGCATCATGACGTGAAGCATGGTGGTGGCAGCATCATGATGTGAAGCATGGAGGTGGCAGCATCATAATGTGAAGCATGGAGGTGGCAGCATCATGATGTGAAGCATGGTGGTGGCAGCATCATGACATGAAGCATGGAGGTGGCAGCATCATGATGTGAAGCATGGAGGTCAGAATTAATCCTTTTACAAAATGTGTCTATAAACATGACATGGATGGAAAAATTTCTAATTAACAATATTCAGGAATTTTACAGATTTTTTCTGTTTTGTTAAATTATAGACAATATCTAGTACATTTTTAAAGCATTAATTGACAAGGTAGAAGAAAACTACATAATGCCAACAACCTTGTCCATAACATTCATGAATTTACTGTATTTAAAATCCACTAAACTTTAAACTTTACAGATATTTGCTATTATTTTCCTGTTTTTAGAGTTTGAATGCTACAATATTCCAGTGTTTTGAATATTTTTTCTGTTGTCCTTTGCAATTTGGCACAATCGGTTTTGGTCTGTCTGTCTATCTGTTAAAACAGACTAATGGATTTGGATGAAATTTTCAGGGAAGGTCAGAAATGACACAAGGACCAAGTGATTAGATTCTGGCAGTGATGCAGCTTATAGTCTGGATCCACGGATTAGTTAAAGATTTCTGTATCATTGCCAGATAGCAGCATGGCGTCACTGTAACCATGACAACAAGGGAACATTACATCAGCTGCCTGCTGATGATCACATGATTGTGATCCTGCTACAAATCCACCACTGAGGACTTATCAGGACTGATCCATCAGAAAAGATCCAAGGAACAACTGATTAAATTGTGGGGGTGTTTCTGAGTCCCATCAATTCCCGCTACATATTTAGGTCACATGATCCGGTATCCGTACATAACGTACACATGCAGAACACACGCCTGTACTCAGTGTAAGGTCATTGTGTTTGTGGGTTCATCTATATTAAATGGACACATTCTATGTTACTGTGATTTCTGATCATCAATAACTAATAAACAAATGCTGCATTTCTGACATATGGGGGAATGAGCAGCCTTGGAGGAGGACTGAGCTCTCTGAGGGCTTTCCTAGTTTCACATATTTTTATTATTTTTAAGGTGCATGTTTTGATCTGTTTCTCGGAAAATTGTTTCTCACTGTCGTTCATTCTGCTCCAATAAAATGCCTCTGCAACGAGGCGGTGATTTTCTGCTCCATTTTCACGCTGAGTGACACGCCCACCCAGCAGAGGAACTAATCCTCCGTCATAAAACTCTTCCCGGCCCGTCCTGTCAGCGTTTTATGGCTTTACTGCCAACCCTCCTCTGGTTCAGGCGGCAGAGGGACGACCAGCGCTTCCTGACTGCCTCAATTATTCTGAATCATTTCACTGAAGGGCCCAGATGCTACCTGTCCGCTGCCCTCCACTCACAGGGCAATTAAGGCGGTCTGGAGCCGGTAAATACCCCCCTGCTTCTGCATGAGTGGCTTCGTTATCTGCTCCTCATGATGTTGTCGGCGCCTCGCCTCCTTCGTGCCCCTCCAGCCTCTGCCTCTTTTACTGTTGTTGCCCTCAGAGGCGGTTAGTCGGCTGGTGATGGAGGGAGGACGTCGGCTCTGCAGCACTGCAGACGGACCTGAGGGGGATCTGGTGCTTTTAAAGATGCTGTTGGGGTTAGTTGGTGTTTAGTGTGACTTCAGAGATGCGTCTGACTCTGAAGGATGGCGTCGCTCTCGCCGTCTACAGCTTCACCTTACTGCTCGGCCTCCCCGCCAACCTGCTGGTGCTCTTCGTCTACATCCGTAAAGCTCGTAAGCGAGGCGCGACGCCCAACGTGGTGTACGCCCTCAACCTGTGCCTGGCCAACCTGGCGCTGCTGGCCTGGCTGCCCGTCAAGGCTCTGGAGACGCTGCTGCAGGACTGGATGCTGCCGGCGCCGGTCTGTCCGGTCTACAGCTTCTTCCTGTACTCGTCGCTGTACGGCAGCTGCCTCTTCATCGCTGTGGTGACGGTCGGACGCTACCTCAGCATCGCCTTCCCCATCGCCTACAAGCAGTACCGCCGCGCTCGCTTCTCCTGCCTCATCAGCGCCGCCCTGTGGGCCCTGGTTCTGTTCCACCTCAGCATCAGCCTGGTGGCCGAGGGCGGCGCCTACTTCGTCTCCACCAACGAGGACACGTCGGCGTGCTACGACCACCTGAACGCGTCGCAGCTGGCCGTGCTGCTGCCGCTGCGCCTGGAGATGGCCGTGGTCCTGTTCCTGCTGCCGCTGGCAGTGACGTCGTTCTGCACGCTGCGCTGCGTCACGCTGGTGTGGCGCTCCAACCTGCGACCCGCAGGGAAGCGGAGGGTCCTGGCGGTGGCGCTGTCCACCCTGGTGGTGTTCGTGGTCTGCTACGCCCCCTACAACGCCTCGCATGTGGTGGGCTTCGTGCTGCAGACCAACGTGGAGTGGAGGACGACCGCCATGCTGACCAGCCTCTGCAACGTCTTCCTGGAGCCCGTCGTCATGATGATGCTGTCGCCGGCCGTGTCCAGAGGCATCCTGGGAAAAATCTGTGGGCGGCAGAGTCAGTTCAGGCGGAGCGACTGCCGTCGACTCCGATGTAAACCGACCAATGGAGCGGCGAGCTTCAGGGCGCCGACATCGGAGAAGAACCAGGCGGTGATGGAGGAGACCGGAGTCAGTCATGGACAGAAAGAAACCCCAGCAGAGAGGTACGCTGTAGGAAAAGATGGCAAAAAACAGACAATCTGGCAGCAAGGGGGCAGAAAAAAGCATTAAAAACTGGAATATTATGAAAACAACAGCAAATATCAGTAAAGTAACGAGGCTTTTAGTGGATTTAAAGACCGTAAAACTCTCATTTTATGGTCAAAGAATGAATGAAAATCTGTAAAACGACAGATTTTCAGCGGTCAAGGTTACTTTATTTAACCCTCGTGTCGTTCTGCAGGTCAAAATTGACCCGATTTAAAGTTTGAAAATGTGGGAACAAAATATGTATTTTCACAGTGAAACTTCTGATGTTCACATTTTCAACATTTCTGGGAAATCTTTGAACATCTTTTGGTGGAAAAAAACTAATGTTAAAAATATTTCTTAAGAACATTCACAAAAAAAATCAACCAAAATCCAGTGAATTTTGCTGGATTTTGGTTGATTTTTATGTGAGTTTTACTGATCACACACACACACACATTAAATATTAAAATATTTGTCTGCAAGACTAAAATAAGCATCAATCTCATATAATGTTGACATCATTTTTCTGTGGCTGTAAATGAGGACAGCAGGAGGGTTAAAGCTGTGGATGGATTTGTTGAACCTGACAGGTTGGAACTCGATGGAGTGATGATAAAACAAGTGTTCAGTGTTCCAACATTCACCAATAAAGCAGAAGGACAAATAACAAGATAAATAAATACAAAACACAATAAAGCAGAAAAACACAGGGAAATGAAAGCAATCTCTGGGATAAATATAAGAAGTTTAAAAGTAACAACAATAAATAAAGCAAAGAAATAAGATAAATAAAGACACTGTGACATTATCTACAGCTGGATCCTGCTTTTACTGTCAACATCTATGACTTTACTGCTTGTTTTCTGTAATTATCAAACTAATCTGTAAAATAACAGACTTTTTTAAAATGCACTTTTCAGTCCTTCATAAACACAATTTTGACTTTTTTTCTTGAACCCTGAGATGCATCAGTTGGTCGTTTTCTTCTTCAGTATCTTTGTAATGAAAAGTTTCTATCATTTTCCAGTTATTCCTCAGAAAACATGTTTCTGATATCATTCCATTGAAATGTTTAAAACCACCTTTTATACTTCTAAAGACACTGTAATATTTGTATTACTACCCTGAGCTCTTTATCACTGATAAAATGGTGTTAAATAGTGTAATTTTACAGTCACATAGTACAAGAATGGATTATTATTGTTGTGGGCTGTTTTTTAAGGGTTAACATGTAAATTAATGCTATTTTTTAGTGATTTGACTTGTTAAAATCTGTAATTTGACATTTTTACTGCTGTACTGTCCCCTTTTATTAATAAAGTAAATAAGTTTTGAAGCTGGTTGTCGTGTTTTTTTCAACCAAAATCCAGTGAAATTCACTGGATTTTGGTTGATTTTTATGTGAAAATATTAGTTTTACTGATATATATGGAATCACTTTAGATATTTTTAGGATTTCTTTGAAGATTTTTACTCATTTTTTGAAAATATCTACAAGAATTTTCTTGCCAAATTTGGGGGATTTTTTTTTAAATAAAACTTTTAAGGGAAACTTTCAAGGAATTATTGGAAATTTTTCCTGAAAATTTTGCAAATTTTCTGAAATTTGAGGAATTTTTTGCAGAATTTTTGGATTTTTTTCAGACAGGGGAACAATATTTTTGGTGGTTGGAGGGTTAAAGGTCCCATCAGCTCACTGGCCATTATTCCAGCCTGAAACATCTCCACCACCTCCCTGCCTTGCTGGGATGCAGCTCCATCCATCTGGACCATCATCAGTGATTCAAACTGCTCTTCATGTATTTCAGGACTGTGGTGTGAGCAGAGACTAGAGGTGGTTGAAATACTGCAAGCCTCTGAAGGATCCTGCATCAGAGGAACCTGCAGCTTCTAACATCTGTTTGCTGCTCAGGAGAGCAGCAACAGAACAGCTGCTCTCTGAATACGATGCATTTGCTTAACAAATGTTCCTCAGTAGACTTTTATCTGAAGCAACCCGTCTGTGTTCTGCATCACATGGATCTGTTCACAGTACGATTAGTGAAATTTCCAGTGTTTTCAGGCCTCTGGCGTCTGCAGAAACGTCTTTGTTTCTCCACATGTTGCATGAAACCTGCGACTTCCTTAATGTGGAACAACCTCATTAAGTTGTTTCCCTTTAATTAGACTCTCCAAACAAATTAATGATCAAACCCGTCTGAAATGGATGTCAGTGTTTTTACAACACAAGTGAAACGTTTCACTGAAATCCTACCTGCATATTAACTTGGAACAGTGCATTTTTCAGTCAGTTCGAAGGTTTTATCGCAGAGATTTTCCTTTAAATACGTATAAAACACCACCTCTTTATTTGATAAATTAACTAAACATGACAATATGAAGCCTAAAAACAGGCTTTAGGCAGCTTCACTCCAATAAATTCTTATTATATGTTCATTTTCAATGTTTAAAAGTGTTAAATTGATTTTTTTAAAAAAGACGTTGCAGCTACACAGTCTGTAGATTTGGGTTGATTCTGGTGTTTATCTGTGAACTTTTCTCCTTTTAAACCAACTCTGCCGGCTTCTTTTATTCCCAGTAAAACCAGTAAATATCCTGCACCGCCTCTGAAAGCTCCCTGACCTCATTAAAGCTCAACTCCAGCTCCAAATGATGTAAATCAACAGCAAGAGCTCCTAAAAGCTGAGTTTAAATCATCCTAGTGGGTCACGATGCAGATTTACTGCAGAAAAAACAGGAACCATGAGTTTGTTTTTCACCCAGAAAATGCCCCTGTTTTCTAGTAAATGTCTTATTCCTGCTTTCATGGAGACTTTTCTTTCTGTTTTTCAGTTTTAAACCAAACAGAGAATCTTCCAGGTGGTCGGTTTGGTGATAAATGGCTCCATCTGGTGTCTCTCTGGATGAAACACTTTAAATAAAGTTTCAGGGTGAACTGAGTGTCTCTTTAAAACCGCTTCAACTTTCTAGAAGAGTCTGTTTGAACGTGGGCTGGTTGGATCCCGAAACAACAAAAACGAGACAAAAATCAGACACAAAATGACAGAAACAAGATCCAAAATGACAAAAACAAGACGCAAAACGACAAAAACAAGACACAAAACGACAAAAATCAGAAACAAAACAACAAAAACGAGACACAAAACGACAAAAATCCGATACAAAATGACAAAAACAAGATGCAAGATGACAAAAACGACACAAAATGAACGAAACAAGACATAAAACGACAAAAACAAGACGCAAAACGACAAAAACAAGACACAAAACGACAAAAATCAGAAACAAAACGACAAAAACGAGACACAAAACGACAAAAATCAGAAACAAAACGACAAAAACAAGATGCAAGATGACTAAAACGACGCAAAATGAACAAAACAAGACATAAACAAGAAAAAAGGACAGAAAATGAGAAAACCAAGACTGGTTGTAGTTTCTAGAAGAGTCTGTTTGATGTCCGACTGGTTGGATCCTGAAATGTTTGTTCTGGATGGATGTCTACAGTAAAACGTGGTGTTTTAAGGCGTGTCATTGTTTGATCATAACGCTGCAGGTTCATGAATATTTCTGGAACTTCCTGATGCTCTGTCAGCTTCACTGAGGTTCTCTAGTCGTTGGATGAAGGAGAAACATGGAGCTGATGATGAATCAACAGAAACTTCAACCTTTACTAGTTTACTGAGATTTCATCAGATTCACTTACACATTTTTATTCTCAGTTTTAAGATTTGAGCTGATAATCTGGAGTCTGTATTAGATTTAAAGGTGGTTTCTATTTCATAAGTGACATTTGAATGTTTTTTATCCATAAATCCATTATCTATACACTGCTTAGCGCAGGGGGGCGGAGTCTATCACAGGTTCACCTGGACAGGTAACAGTCTATCACGCTCACATTCACACTTACTGATAATTTAGAATGACCAGTCAGTTATTAACCTCAGCATGTTGCTGGACTGTGAGAGGAACCTGGAGAACCTGGAGAACTCAGCAGGAAACATGGAGACTCCATGCAGGAAGATCCCAGAACCAGAACCAGAACCAGAACCAGAACCAGAACCAGAACTGGGGGTCTTCTAGCTCTGAGGCGACTGTATTTAGATGAGGAAAAAAAACCATTATTTAACAAATATTTCCTGTTATTTGAAAAGCAGTTTATTTTTCTAATTTATTGATTATTGATTTATTAAGTATTTTAACTCATATTTTACATTTTATTCACGTTTTGTTAAATGACAGAAAAAAACTTGTAAGATCACAGAATAAATGTTGACTGTAACTAAAACTGTAGAAGAATTCCACAGTAAAAAAAAGTGGATTTTTAGTCATTTATTCTTTGACAGTGTGTGACTATAAACTTATTCTGTTTAAATCAGATAAAACATCATTTTTGTGTCTTTGCTTTTTGTTTTTAGTTTTATATAAACATCTCCTGACTCTGCAGAGCTTCAGGTTGATGTTCCATCTCTCTGCAGCATCTTTAAGCTCAGATAAAACCACAGTAAAACTAAAACATCTGGTCTTCATGTGTCTTTAAAGTCCAGCTCCACGGATCAGAGAGATAAATCACAGGTTTGTTGTTCAGTTTATTTGTTCAGACAGATGCTGTAAAAAGTGGGACGGACGGATGGACAGACGGAGGAGATAAAAGCGACGGAAAGCTTCTGTTGTGACGTTAACCTGAGACCTGCTGCAGGTGTGAACAGGTGAGTTAACCCTCTCTGACACAAACCTTAATGTAAACCTGGAAACAACCACAGAGTCTGACTAGAACTTCTTTTCTGCTCTTAGTTTATTTTGCACTAAAGATCTGGGATTTGTTTGAGCTGTAATTTTCCGCTCAGCTGGATTGAATCGACTCGTCTTGTTTGACCAAATCAATCTGCAGCTGCTAGAAATCTGCTTTCAGCTGCTCAGTGAGGAGCTCTGACGTCTGGAACCAGGTCTGGACTGAAGCTGACAGTTCATTTTAACCCTCCTGTTGTCTTCATTTACAGGCACCAAAAAATATTGTTTCCTCGTCTGAAAAAATCCAAAAATTCAGCAAAAAAATTCCCCAAATTTCTGAAAATTTGCAAAACCTTCAGGAAGAAAATTCCAATAATTCCTTTAAAGTTTCGACATGAGGGTTAAACTCATTTACAAATAAAACCAGGATCAGATTGACCCTGCAGTACAAAAATGCAGTAATTAAAAAGTACAAATAATCAAGAAACATACATTAAAACTGTTGATATTCCACAGATTATTCTATATCCACAAAAAACATATACAGAGTTTTTTAAATGTGTAAAATATTGATGATGCATGAAGGAAAATTTGTTTTTTTCTGTTAAGTTCACTTATTTTTAAGACCCAAACCAAAATAATTTTCATGTATTTTCAGACTTCAGAGTTTTTGTAATTTCACCTCCTAAAAGACAATTAACTTTGGAAATCATTTTAAAGACCCAAAACTAAATTCTGCTGAATATTTTTGGCAGATTTTTTTTAACTTTCAGGATTTCACAGCTGGATTATTTTCGTCATTTATTACCCGTGAAGCCATTTTAAAGGTTCAGTATCTCCAGAAATAAAACTAAAACAAACATGGCTGGTCTAGTGTCTCCATAAAGTTCCTGTTAGTGTCTATCTATGGATGGATCCATGTTTCTACTAAAATCCAGTCTTTGGTCGACATTTCACCAACTTTTGAGGCTCTAACATCAGTAGAATCTGATGAGAGGAAAGTTTGACCAGAGAAGGTTCCAGTTTTTAGACGTTTAGACTAAATGTTGATGTGGACTCATTGGTAGGAACCAGAAACTGGTGTTCATGGAGGTCTAGATGTTCATAGAGGTCTAGATGTTGGTGTTCATGGAGGTCTAGATGTTCATAGAGGTCTAGATGTTGGTGTTCATGGAGGTCTAGATGTTGGTGTTCATAGGGGTCTAGATGTTGGTGTTCATAGAGGTCTAGATGTTGGTGTTCATAGAGGTCTAGATGTTGGTGTTCATAGAGGTCTAGATGTTGGTCTTCATAGAGGTCTAGATGTTGGTGTTCATAGAGGTCTAGATGTTGGTGTTCATGGAGGTCTAGATGTTGGTGTTCATAGAGGTCTAGATGTTGGTGTTCATGGAGGTCTAGATGTTCATAGAGGTCTAGATGTTGGTGTTCATAGAGGTCTAGATGTTGGTGTTCATGGAGGTCTAGATGTTGGTGTTCATAGAGGTCTAGATGTTGGTGTTCATGGAGGTCTAGATGTTGGTGTTCATAGAGGTCTAGATGTTGGTGTTCATGGAGGTCTAGATGTTCATAGAGGTCTAGATGTTGGTGTTCATGGAGGTCTAGATGTTCATAGAGGTCTAGATGTTGGTGTTCATAGAGGTCTAGATGTTGGTGTTCATGGAGGTCTAGATGTTCATAGAGGTCTAGATGTTGGTGTTCATAGAGGTCTAGATGTTGGTGTTCATAGAGGTCTAGATGTTCATAGAGGTCTAGATGTTGGTGTTCATGGAGGTCTAGATGTTCATAGAGGTCTAGATGTTGGCATTATATGTGCAGCCTTATATTGTTGGTTACTGTAAGTGTATATATGTAGATTGATCCATATTTCTACTTAAATACAGTCTTCAGTCCACATTTCACCAACTTTTGAGGTTTGATATTTAGTCAAGATGTTGATGTGGACTCATTTTTGGGAGATAAAAACTGGGCAGCAACTTATTTCCTGAATCCTGTTATGGAGCTTTTTGCATTTTCCTTAAAGAGTTGCCCTCATTACACAATAAATTGCACGTTGTTTTTCCTCCTCTGCTGGTGAACTTCTTCAGAAGGTGTTTTGTCGTCGCGTTTTGTCCTGCAGCCCGTCGAGCTGCTGAGCTGCTGCTGGGAGACAATGTTTGAAGAACAAAGATTGTGTCCAGAAGTTTATTAAATTTCCGCCGGACAGGCAGCGGAGACTCAGATAAGAAGCTGATCTGTTTGATCCGGTCAAACATGATGGAGGAGGAAGACCTGCAGTGATGGAGAGTCTGGACTGAGGTGAGTTTATCTGGAATCATCCAGCTCTGTCTGCTTCTGTACTTTCTGACTGTTTTAGTGTTTGACATTAAATGCTGGAGATCAAGGCTTTACTGAGGAAGTGTAGCCATGAGAAACTTAAAGTCTGGAGATTTTTTCCACTTGTCGACTAATCAATGGAAGAACGATCAAGAGAGAACAACTTCTTCCAGTGTTTAATAAAGTTTAACTGCAGGACCAATCATCCACATGGTTTATTCTTATATTAGGTATTAATTCTACATAAATCTCCTGTTGTCTTCATTCACGGGCACCAAAAAAAGTTGTTTCGTTGTCTGAAAAAAATCCAAAAACTAATCAAAAAATTCCCCAAATTTATAAAAATTTGCAAAATCTTCAGGAAGAAAATTCAAAAAATTCTTTAAAAGTTTCCCTTAAAATTTATTTTTTTAAAAATCCCCAAATTTGGCAAGAAATAAAAATTCAAAGAATAAAAAAAATAAAAAATGTAAATGAATAAAAATCCTGCAAAAAATCCTAACAAAGTGATTCCATATATATCAGTGAAAGTTGTAACATTCTCTTTAAGAACATTTAGAAAAAAATCTACCAAAATCCAGCAAAAATTTGCAAAACCTTTAGGAAGAAAATTCCAATAATTCCTTAAGTTTCCCTTAAAAGTTTTATTTTTTAAAAAAACTCCCCCAAATTTGGCAAGAAAATTCTTGTAAATATTTTCAAACAATGGGTAAAAATCTTCCAAAAAATCTTTAAAATATCTGAAGTTATTACATATATATCAGTAAAACTTCTTAAATTTTCCTTAAGAACCTTCACATAAAAATAATTTCTGTAAGAACATTTTGTGAATGTTCTTAAAGAAACATTTTCAACATTTCTTTTTTTCCACCAAAAAACGTTAATTTTCCCAAAAATGTTGAAAATATGGACATCAACAGTTTTACTGTGAAAATACAATTTTTTTTCACATTTTCAAACTTTAAAACGGGTTAATTTTGACCCGCAGGACGATACGAGGGTTAAATGTTCCACACTTAATGCTCACATGACAGTTTTCAATTTCCTGCCCAACTATCAGCTTTAAACAAGGATCTGTCCGTAAATCTTCAACCACATCATGCTTTGCTTCCCGTTTCCTTTCCACAGTCTGAAGTGCGCCCCCTTCTGGCCGGCCGCCATGCTGCACCTGCTGCTTTCTGTCTACATCCTCACCTTCCTGATGGGCGTCCCCACCAACATCCTGGCTTTCTGCACCTTCTGCCGTAAGGTGCGTCGGAAGGCGACCCCGATCGACGTCCTCCTGCTGAACCTCACCATCTCGGACCTGATCTTCTTGGCGTTCCTGCCCTTTAAGATGAAGGAGGCATCCGATAACCTTGTCTGGATGCTGCACTACGAGCTGTGCCCCTTCACTGGGTACGTGTTCTACGTCACCATCTACAACAGCACGCTGCTGCTAACCGCTGTTAGCGTGGAGCGCTACCTGGGAGTTGCCTACCCGCTCAGGTACTCGGTGTGGCGCCGGCCTCGCTACGCCGTGGTGGCCAGCATCATGTTCTGGGTGGTGACCTGCCTGAACCTCAGCATCGTCTACATCATGCCCTACTCCCAGTGGAGGACAGGATCCAACGGCAGCACGCCGGCGCCGCCTCCAACCACCTGCTACCTGAACTTCACCGAGGACGAGCTCGACATCCTGCTGCCGTTCCGCCTCGAGCTCTTCCTCGTCCTCTTCTGCATCCCCTTCTTCATCAGCTGCTTCTGCTACGTCAACTTCATCCTCATTCTGTCCCGACTCCCAAACATCGGCCGGCGGCGGAGGCTTCGCTGCATCGGTTTAGCGCTCAGCACGCTGATCGTATTCGCCGTCTGCTTCGGGCCTTACAACGCCTCCCATGTGGTGGGCTTCGTCCAGAAGGAGAGTCAGGAGTGGAGGAACGTGGCGCTGCTCTTCAGCACCTTCAACGCCTGTCTGGATCCGTTTATCTTTTATTTTTCGTCAGCGGCCGTCAGGAGCATGTTGAAGAACTGCTTCAGGAACGTCGCACCGAAGCTGCACATCCTGAGATGTGGAGCAGTTCCTCACAGCCCTAAACACAAACCCTCCAAAACTGCAAAATACCGGGAAGCAGCACCTCCCTGAAAGTCCAGCAGAAATCAGAATTCAGGAAATATGCACACACAGACATCTGTAAAATACTTTGGATGCATGCTATGGTTTGTCTTTCCTGAGAAGTCATTTTCACAGTTCAGTATCTCCTCAAGTAAAACTCCTACGGCCATGAAACGAGATCACAGAACTGGGTCACGCAGATCTAAATGATTGAATGGTTCAAGCAGGTGCCAAGTTTCAATTGTTGACCCTTAAAAATGGAAAATAGTAAAGCAAAATTTCAAATGTGGCTGGCATAGTGTCTCCATAAAGCTCCTGTAAGTGTATATATATGGATGGATCCATATTTCTACTAAAATACAGTCTTTGGTTGACATTTCATCAACTGTTGAGGCTCTAACATCACTAGAATCTTATGTGTGGAAAGTTTGACTAGACAAGGTTCCAGTTTTTAGATATTTAGACTAAATGTTGATGTGGACTCATTGGTAGGAATGAGAACCTGGTGTTCATAAAGGTCTAGATGTTCATAGAGGTCTAGATGTTCATAGAGGTCTAGATGTTGGTGTTCATAGAGGTCTAGATGTTCATAGAGGTCTAGATGTTGGTGTTAATAGAGGTCTAGATGTTCATAGAGGTCTAGATGTTGGTGTTCATAGAGGTCTAGATGTTCATAGAGGTCTAGATGTTGGTGTTAATAGAGGTCTAGATGTTCATAGAGGTCTAGATGTTGGTGTTAGATATGCAGAGTTTCTTTCATGTTGTCTCCATGTTGGAATTTAACAGCGTATGAGGATTATTTTGCCCAGCAGAAGTTCCCATACATGTACTGGAAACAATAAACACAGAAACGGACAATAAATCAACACACATGACAATAAATGTTCTGTTTATTGAAACAGATGACAAGAAACTGGAGATGAATGTTGGACTAAAAACGACAAAAGGAACAAAACAAAATAAGTCAATATCCTTGTTGGTCTTGTCTAGTTTGTATTGACATTATCTCCTCATGGTTGGAGCTGGATGGTGACAGAACATCACCAACAGATATTATCAGATGGAGGAGACTTTACAAACATGGAAAGGACACAATGATGGTCCAGGAACTGTTCTTACCCTCCAACCAATAAATGGGGCATCAGGCAGATTGCCCGTGGATCAGTTACTGTTTGTGTCGTCTCACTTTACAAAGTTCAAGTTTCTGTGTCTGCTTTTGTCGAGCGACAATATTCAAAGTGATAACATGATATTATGTTGAATTAGAACCACTACAGATGTGTTTGTGTTGATTAAGTTCTTTGTACACGTTTGAGGTTAGCGTTAGATTTCTACAAAGTAATGTCAACTCATTAAAAGTATAAAACGCAAAATATGTGTTTGTTTGGTTGAAGTATTTGCCTCCTTCATGTATTTCATAGATGTACATTTGGCCGCAACTAAATCAAATTTTCTCCAAGTTTCAGTTCTCTTCAGACTGCATCAGGTCCTCCAGGATTTCATTTACCCTCTACCTTTACAAGCCTTCCAGGACCTGCTGCTGAGGAACATCATGATGCTGCCACCACCGTGCTTCAGATTATGATGCTGCCACCACCGTGCTTCAAACATACCATCTACTTTGATGACCAAAAAGCTCCATCCTGGTCTCCGCAGACCAAAGAACCTTCTTCCAGGTGTCTTCAGAGTCTCCACATGTCTTCTGGTGAACTCTAGTCCAGATTTAATTTGAGCTTTTTCCATCAGAGTCTTTCTCTTTGCCTCCATAAAGCTTTGACTGGTGAAGAACAGACACCAGTTGTTGAATGAACAGTCTCTAATATATCAGCTGCTGAAGCTGGAACTCCTTCCGAGGAGTCATAGGAGTCTTGGTGGCCTCCCTCTCTAGTCTCTTTCTCCTTCAGAGGAGTCATAGGAGTCTTGGTGGCCTCCCTCTCTAGTCTATTTCTCCTTCAGAGGAGTCATAGGAGTCTTGGTGGCCTCCCTCTCTAGTCTCTCAGGTCTTGAGGACGTCCTGCTCTAGTCAGATTTATTCATGTTCCATCTTCTTTTCGTTTCTTAATGATAGATTTAACTGGACTCCAGGAGATCTTCAGGAACTTGGAAATGTTCTTGTATCGTCCTGACTGATGCTTTTTAGCAACCTGTTCTCAGACTGTCTTGGTTCTTTAGTCTTCATGGTCAATGTTCCCTGTAATTTTTCCTGAGTCTGAGCAAACACACAAACTCCCTGAGCGTTCCTTGGACCACTGTGAACAACATCAGACGTGTGCACTGTGGTCACACCAGCATCACATCCATTCAAGTTACATGGTTCATTAAAAGAATCAAATTACAGCATTTACATTTCTGTTAAAACACTTTGTCAACAGGAGCCAGTTGAAGGCTGCAGTGATTTTAGTGACACTACAATGTATCAGAGTGAAGTTATTGAATATTTGTCTCTCTTTACTGTAAATTGCAGACGGACCCTGTTCACTCCATAGACACCAATGTTATTCCTGTAGCTTGAAAGACAGCTACTTTTGATAAAACTGGGCTTGTAGCACATTGTCTGCCTTGCAACAATGGGAAAGAGGCACCGTTTATGTTTTGACAACCTATATCTAATGAGTTATTGATGCTGGAAGTCCCAATCTGTGAATATCTTTCCAACTTTACTGAACTTGGAGCCACTACCACCTAAGGAGTGATATATTTAATTTAGAAAGAAGCATTTAGCCATACTTAAAGCTTTAACTGCTTTATTAACATGGAACTAAACATTTTGTATTGTTTTATTGTCACAGGTTCTGTCTGAAAAGAGGTGGCATCATTTTAAACAGTGAAATCAAACTAATAAAATGTAATGACCAACCAGTGAGCAATACTGGATTCTGCAAAAACATAAACAACTTTTTTAAAATCTAAATCTTATCTTAACACAGTTAATGTATTAACTTATTTTTGTGTGTATGCATGTATTTATTGATTTATTTAGTACTGTTAACATATCAGAGTTCTGAGTGAATTTTTCTTAAGATAGGCAAAGGCCATTTATTGATTACATATAGGCTGTTAAATGTTTATTAAAAACTAAAAAGCATTTAAAACAAACAACGTAGGCATTTATTGAGTCACTAAAATACTGTAGAGTACAGACCACATCAGCATGATTATAAGCATCCTCTGGTAAATTAACAACCAGATACTGATGTCTCTCACCATATGGACTTCAGGAGATGATTAGATGATGATAAACTGTGACCTACTGGTTGGATTCTCTCTGTTCTCATGTTTCTTACATGTTTGTCCCCTGACAGCCGGGTCCTAATGTTTTTGGAGCAACACACCATACTATGACGTTTTTACAATGATGGTTCTACTATGGAACCAGTTTGACATGTTCAGGTGTTCTTTGTGTGAAAACTCAGAGATTTCAGGGATCAGAAGGTGGTTTTCAACTTTCTTTGTTAACTTTCTGCTTCAACTTTAAACTAAATTTCCTTCACTAAGCCAGCCCTCTGGACTTCCAGGAAGCTGTGTTCCTATTGGCTGTCCAGGTGGCTGCTTGGTGTTATCAGGAACACCTGAGCAGCTCAGTGTCTTCCTGCTTTGTTTAGCTGCAGACAAACATTTCCTCTGCTTCTGTTCACCAGTGAACTGGGTTTGGCTCCGTTGCTTTAGTTTGTTCTTTAGGTGTTGGCTTGCAGCTTCCAGCAGTAAAATCGTCTTTAATGTGTTTCTTGGTGTGTTTTAGGGCTTTGTACTGGATAGTTGTCTTGGTAAATGTGGTTCTTTAGCCACAGTTAGCACATGGTGCTAATGTGTGCAGTGATTAGTGGATTTGCTGCAGCTGAGTTGTGTCTTTATCTTGGCTGTAGTGAGTCTTCAGAGGTTTCTGGTCAGACACATTCTGTATTCTTGTTTGAGAACCAGCGTTGGTTGTCCAGAAGGTAAGAGTTCCTGTCCTGATTCTCTGTTCTCAGAGGTTCTCTGGTAGGCTGCAGGAGACTTTAGCGTTTGGGTTGTGCTAGTTTGGTTTTTGTACGGTTTCATTTGGACGACAATTTTGAGGCCCCTCCATGTGGTTTAGTGAGGTTTTCTGGAACAGTTCTACAAAGCAACCTGCAGCAGAAGAGACTTTGAGAGTTTTTAGGAAGTTCTGGAGACCAGACTTTAGAGCAGCAGAAACATTTGTCAGCAGTTTGAGCAGGAGAAGGTGAGCTTCAGAGTAGAAATGAGATGGAAACCTTCTTGACCCGTGTGGTGAGGTCCTGTACCAAGAGTTTGAGCAGGTTGTGAAGAGTCTGTAGTTCTTTGGTCTGAAAGCACAAGAAGAGTCGACTCATTAAAGGAGAAAACAGGAGATATTGTTGGTTCTTCTGTCGCTCTGCAGTTTCCAGTTTCCTTAGACTGAATATCAAGTTTATATTTTAAATGATTTCCCATGTGAGCCCAAGAAGACTTCAATAAACTCCCTCCATCCCCTGGACACAACATATTTTATTACCATGTTAAATCTTTGTTTTTGTTTGTTTTTCAGTTTTAATCATAGTTTTAGCATAATTTTTTGTCTTTGCTTGTTTAGTTTTGTCATCTGTGTGAAAGGTGCTAAACAAATAAAGCTGAATTGATAAACTGAATAATTGACTAACTCATGATTGTGACAACAGAAGTATTTTCATTGTAATTTAAGGGTTTATTTCATTTTTAAGGTTGGGGTTAAAATCTTGACAGAAAAAAAAGATTAAAGAAATAAACTACAGTAAAAAAGCAATTAAACCAAAGGAGAAAAAACATTTAATATAATAAAACTTTTAAAAAGAAAATTAAACTTTAAATACAATTAAATTATATTAGACAAAATATTTAATTAGATAATTAAATGGAAGATACAAAACATGTAATTATGAAATTAAACAAAAAATTTTCAACAAAAATATTAAACATTAAAGATGATTTATTTCAGATAATTAAACATTTGAAAAATACAATTAAACAAGAATATTACACATTTAGAAAAATTTAAAACATTTAATTAGATTATTAAACCTTTAAAAGTCAAAACATTTAATTAAAAAATTAAATGCTTAATTAGAAAATTAAATCTTAAAGACAATAAAACTTTAAATAGGAATTAAACAGAAAATACAATGAAGCATTAAAAAAGAAAATTAAACATTAAAAGGTGGTAAAACATTTAAAATGAAAAACCTTAAAGATTTAATCAAAAAATTAAACTTTGGGAAAGAAAAGAAAATTTTTCAAACAAGCTGATAAAACATTTGAAAAAACAATTAAACATCAAAAAGAAAACATTTGGAAATCAAATCAGACATTAGAAAAGAATAAAAGGTGAGAAAAGAGCAAAACTAAACATTTAAGAAGAATCAAACTAAAGACAAAACATTTGAAAAGACACCAGTTAAACTTTAGAAGATCAAATTAAACAGAAGAGACAATAAAATGATCAAAAAGTGCAAAAACAGATAAAGGTATTACAGCGTTTTCTAGTCTGAAATGAAAACATTAAGTTGTTTCTTCAAACATTTCCTCTTTCTATGTTCTTGGTTTGATTGTGGACAGATTTACTAAGAACTCATTTCAGAAAACTGCTTTCCAGATAAAGTCTACTAGTAGTTGAAGGCATCGATCAAACTAATGTTACCTTCTGATCTCCACAAACTTTACTGTTCAGTGAAGAGGAATCAAAGTTTGTTGAGGATTTCTAAAAAACCCACAGGTGAAGGTCTGAGAAGAACTCAGATGGATGGTCTAAATGTGAAATCAAGACTCACGGTCACAAGTTTTAAGGCTTCTGTTAACCAGAAAGTTCAAACTAACAGAGAAGTACCTAGAAACTTTTAAAATTTCAGTCCTCAGACTGTCTGAAGGTTCAAACTAACAGAGAACTACTCAGGAACTTAGAAGATATCAGTCCTTGGACTGTCTGGAAGTTCAAATTAACAGAGAAGTACCTAGAAACTTTTAAAATTTCAGTCCTCAGACTGTCTGAAGGTTCAAACTAACAGAGAACTACTCAGGAACTTAGAAGATATCAGTCCTTGGACTGTCTGGAAGTTCAAACTAACAGAGAACTACTGTGGGACTTAGAAAATTTCAGCCCTCAGACTGTGTGAAAGCTCAGGTCCTGAGGACTCGGGAGGTGTGGAGGCTTTGGAAAGTCTTGGAACTGAGGGTTCCACCCTCCAGCACAAAGGCTGAAGTCCAACCTCCTGAGAAAAACGGTCGAGTCGAGACTCAAGTTAAAAAAAAACTCGAAAATGACAAAAAAATAGATGATAAATGCGCAAAAAAAAGAAGAATTAGTATCTGAGCAAATAGCTCAGGGGGATAAGAAGAGTGACTACAGAGTGGAAGATCGCAGGTTCAAGACCAGCCACCGGCCTTTTTCTTTATTCGTCTTTGTCAGGATTTTGATAAAATTTAAGAAGGGTCTGGTCTTGAACCAGCGACCTGCAGCTCCATAGGCAAATCCTTAACTCACTGAGCTACAGATCAGACACAAAGAAATAAATTCGTCGTCCCTTTGGCATCGTAGTTCCTCAAGTGACCACATGGGTGGAGCCAAGGCGGAGTCTGGGTGGAGTCAGGGCGGAGAGTAGGCGGGGAGGTGGGTGGCGGCCTCCCCCCTCTACTCCCCCACCTCCCCCCACCGCCCACCACACCTTCCCCCGCCCGACGAGTTTCTCGAGTCGCCACGAGTTCTTCAAGTCTCCACAGGTTTTCCCGAGTTTCTGGAGTTTCCACCAGGTCGGAGGCAGAACAAGTTGTCATGAAGAGGTGTTGAAGTCGGCCAGGATGGACTGACTTTTTACAGCGACTAGAAGGAAGACCACTAGAAGAGCAGGTCTTTAACCACCATCCATAAAATCCATGGAGTCACTCCAGAGAAATGAAGGGAGGTCAACTTTTATCAACCTCCATCCAGATATTCAACTTCATATCTTTACTTGGACATTTTTAGCACCACAAACCTTTAGTATCACACTTTATTATCATTTATTAGGACTTTAATGGAATCCACCAGCAGATTTAGTTTTTGTTGACAAACTTTATTCTTGTCGTCGTGGGACTGTAGTATGTAAAACTGTTCCTTCTATTTGACCTCATGTTTATTAGTTTTAGTGGAGAAAGTTATTTTAATTGTCGATTAGTCTCTTAAAAACCAAATAATAAATTGGATTAGTCAAGAGGTTTAAATTTCTTACTTTGTCATATTTTAAATATAACAAAAAATATTAAAAAAAAGCGTCTTGATACAATTTGACCTGTAATTGGCGTTACATAAATAAAATTGAATTCAAATTGTATGTATCTTGTAATGTTGGAGTAATTCAGCCATATATGTTGGAAAACACATTTTCTTTGTCCATTAATCTGTTGATTGTTTTCGCCACTAATTCATTTCTTGTTTTGGTTTATAAAATGTCAAACCCAAATATATTCAGTTTACTGTCATAAAAACCAAAAAGATTTACATTCATGATGCAGGAATCAGGCAGTTTTTCACTTTTTATCTTAGTTTAGTCAGAAAGATAGTTGATAATGTGTGAATTGTTGCAGCTTGTGAGCCGTAAAAGGTTTTAATCTTTGGGGCCGAGTGTCAAAAAACATTTAGAAACCAACATCAACAAAACGATTTGAACATCATTAAAGGGAAATCCAACTTTTGCATGACAATGTCTAATTAAGGGACATTTATTTCCAACATAAATGTGTGATATTCATCCTCTGGAGCTTTCTCTTCACATCGTCTTCCACCTGGACTGGTTTGGTCGGGAGCATGTGCAACAAACATTTGAAAAACTGCACTTTAACATCAATGAATGACACTGAAGTTTAATCTCTACATAAATGAGACTGAGTCTGGATGTGCTGCTCTGTCATTAACTCCTAAGTTTAGGGAAAGTTCAAACAAAACAGGACAGTTCAGATCAGACTTGAGAATGAGCTTATTCTGAACAAACATCTCAGACTTTCTGAGCTTCAGCACCTCTAGCAAGATATTTTAACAACAAGCAACTCAAGAGATCCAGAAGTTGGAGAGAGTTAGCTTTAGCTGAGCCAAAGAACATGTGGGACGCTAACCTAGCAAACATTTCAGACTTTTCTCTGTGAATTCTGGGAAATAATTTCCTATTTAATGACAGAGCTACACATCTGAACTCAGTCTCATTAAAACAGACTCTAATTCAGTGTCATCCATCCATATTAAAGTGCAGTTACCCAAAATGTTTGTTGCATGAGCTCCAACAAAACCTGTCCAGGTAGAAGGCCACTTTGACAAACAGGAAGTGGAAGATTCCAAGCAGATTTATAGAAGGGGGAACCGGACTGTACTAAGTGTGGTCCAGTATAGAGGGGTGTTTTGTGGGTTTTTAAGGCGGATAATGATTATTAGTGAGACATTTGGAGTAGATATTCATTTGCAGTAAATGAAAATATTTAAAATCTTGGAGTTAAACTTAGAAGAACACAAACTCTAACAGAAAACTTTGTTGATATGTTTTTGTTTTGTTTACAGATGTCAAAGGAGTTTTATTTGTGACGTATAACCAATCAAATCACTCCAGAAGACAGAGCGACCACAGGTAGATAAAGGTTCAGAGCCAAAGTAGCACCATTTTTAAATGTATTTATTACCGTAAATCAGTAAAAAATAAAATACTGATAATCAGTAAATCAGTCAGCCCACAATTACTACAATTCTACAATGTATGTCTCTTTCCTTTGACTTGTTATTTGTACAATATACGATGTATATGATGGTGTTTTTTCATACCGAAGGCTCTACTATGATGTTTTCTTATAGACATACCATGCTACTCTGGTTGTTCTGGCTCTGGGCTGCTGCACTCCTCCTCTGTTGTTTTCTGGATTGTACTCAGCTCCATGCCTTCGTCCACCCGGCCTCCGTTGACTCGTCCCGCCTGCCGTCTCTGGAGCTGAAGCTGGATTGGAACAGACCAAAGTACAGTCCAATGACGATGCCAGCTGCCTCTCAAAAGGCTCCTTCATCTGGCAGGTGGCACCACTTCTTCTGAGGGGAAGCTGAGCTGGACCAGCAGAACTTTGGAGATGTGTTCCAGTGGTTGGTGGATGTGTGGGGAGATAGAGAGGGACCTTTGAATTGTTCAGAAAGGAAAACAGGGAACCCATTGGTAGTTTTAGTTTAGGGTGCTACTGCGGTGTGTTTTGGGGTTTTAAGATATAAGATATATTGATTATCTTTTACTTTGTTCCTGGTTGGAATGCCCATCAATGTCAACATGAAGTTCACTTTTAGTTCTGTTTATTTATTTTTATTTTACTAACACCCATTTGTTTTTAACCCACTCACATGTTGTGTTGTTGTAAACTTACTCTTTCAAATAAATACTCGTCTAACCCTCTGGAAACCAGCATTTGGACTGTTTTTGTGTTGCTCCTCACCTACTGACAGCTGTGGACTAAAGGCTGTACTCTGACGTTTTTAGAGCGACATGCTATACTATGATGTTTGTTGGGCGACACGCTATACTACAGGCTTTTTTCATTGACATATTACTGACCTTTTTTTGGTTTTAGCTTTTTTTGGTGTTTTTTTAGCAACATAAGAATTTGAACAGTTTTAAAACTTACTATACTTTTACTTGTGCAATGAAATATTATTCTATGGCATTTTTTAGATGACATATTATACTCTGACGTTTTCTTGAAAAACATACTATTTTGACAATATATTGCACTATGAAATTTTTTGAACCACATATCATACATGACAATTTTAGGCAACATCCTATCATTTTGCGCATTTTGAACCACATAATAATCTATGTTTTGTTTTTTTTTCTTGCCAACATGCTGTACTATGAACTACAGGCCATACTATGTTATTCTTGAGTAAAGTATACTATACTTTGACATTTTCTGAACTACATCCTATACTGTGGCATTATACACAGAGTGCTTTGGTTACATGTTGATTTATAATCTAGATTTTTTTCTGTTTTGTTTTTTGATGGGATTACCACAGACCTGACTGTGAACACCGTCGACACCCACCTCAGGGAGACGCTGTCTAAGATCTCAAGGCTGCTTGGTCGTGGTCTTTCTGGCACATACTCTTCAAAGATGAGCCGGGAAGTTAAACACTGATGGAATGACACCAGGTCTAAGCCGACAAACTTCCAATTCCTCCTCAACCCATAGTCTCTGGGAAACCTACATGGAGTAAGAAAAGTAGACAGAGAAGTAATTATATCTGTACACAACATATTAGAAAGAAATTATGCTAATAAATTCAGTACAAAGAACCGAATTCGCCAATATACTGGAGACCAGAGCTATTTAATTTGATAAGTATAACCTTGTTTAGTAACATTTCAATTATTTGAGAGCAGTCCTAAAGAACTGCCTGTATTCCCAATCATAAAATGGGTTTGGAGGAAGAACATAGATGGTAATCTGGATATATATGAGTTAGGCTTTATAACTACTATTGGTAGTATTGGTGGTAGTAATAGCAATGCGACTACTACTAGTAGTACAGTAACTGCTGCTGTTGATACTGGCACTGCTACTACAACTTGTAATTCTATTACAAATGCTGATGCTACTTCTACGACTCTAACAGCTGTTTATACTACTACTGCTGCTTGTACTTTTAGTATTACTACTACTGCTTGTACAACTATACTACAGCTACTATTAATCGTCTGGTATTTGGTTGTCAAGCTGCTAGCTCGCCTTAGCGTTTTGCTAGTGGCTAACTAGTTAGCTCTCATACACTGGAAGCTCTCAACAAGATTTCATAATGAAAAAAGAGCCAAAAACGATTCTTACCTATGAAAAGTCATTCCAAGTCTCCTTGTCTCAATCGTACGACGCAGTGTGTAACTGTATGCAGCACAGTGAGCCGGCATACTTGTTGTTTCCGTTTTCACGCCGTCTATATCAACGGAATGCACTGAAACTTTGCCCCCGCTAGCTTAGCCTCGCTGTAGCCGCAGCTCAAAGGGGGCGTGTCCTATCTACTCATTCATATCTATGACAACAACGGTGGCTGCACATAAGGACGCATGTCAATGACGTTGATTAGCTGCGTAAATACCATTATATACAGTCTATGGTAAATACGTATGTGAATCGCATCATTGGCTGCAGCAGCCAGTCACCGGTCACTCACTGACTCACATTGAAAAATAGCACAGAATGAATTGTTACGTGTTTATTTTATTTTCAATTCAGGTTGGATTTTTTTTGTGTGCGCAGCGCAGATTTTCTGTGCGCGGAGACCGTGTCAGCAGTGCGCAGCTTAGAGGGAACAGTGTTCATGGTGTAGTTCTATCCAGGAGTTCTGATCCACCAGAAACTGGACCTTCCAGATCCAGGAACCTTCATAAACAGATGCAGTATTAGACTGAAGCCCAGACATGGACTCTGCCTGACCTTAATTGAGTAAATAAAGCTGGAACTTGTCCCAGTAGGGCTCATACCTAAAGTAAACCGGCTAAGTGTCCTTTTCTGTGTGACTCAGTGCAGCCAGGACACGGTTTCATCAAAGCTGAGTGTTTTACAGGGTAAAGTAATTAAAAACCTGGATAGCAGGATGCTCACCGTCCAGCTAATACGGAGTTATGATCACAACTTACCGGAAGTTTAGACGCACTGAATACACAACTCTGCTTTATCAGGTGTGGAGGAACTGATAGCTGCTCTCTGGTCATTTCCTGGCAGTAATAATGAAGCTGCTGTGCAGGTGGAGAGTTAACACCGATAACACCCCTTTATAGAGTCCTGCTGAACATAATCAGCTCTATCTGTACAATCTCCTCATGATAAATACTGAATGTTGATGCACAAAACTCAGATTATTGATTAAAGCGCTGTAAAATACTATATTAAAAGTAAAAGTTGATAAAAGTATAGTCAGGAAAATGTATTTTAATGCAGAAGACTATTCTCTGACTGATGTTGCATTATTATAAAAGCAAGATTTGACTCTTCTTGTTCATATAGTCTGATTTTACTGCAGGCTAAGGGGAAGCTAATTTATATTTTTAGGACTGCAAATAATTTTTAGAGCATTTAAATGTTAATCAATAGCGATCGAAGACAAGCCGTTTAAAGCACTGTAAAATAAAAATGTGGAAAACTGGCAGCAAGGATGGCAGAAGGAATACGTTTAGCTCGCTACGAAAAGGTCTTACTTCAGTCCAGTCATTTATGCAGGAATATCAGATAGAAGAAATATTTAGCCAAAAATACGTTGTCAAAATAAATTCTGTAATAAAGAAGTGAAAATCCGGCAGCAAGGCTACCAGAATAATATAAAACTGTAAAACCAGTGACAACAGCAAATATACGTAAAATAAACACATTTTTAGCTGATTTAAATACAGTAAAACAGCAATTTTACAAATTACTATTTGTAGTTTTGTCCTAATTTTTTATTTTATTTTTTTCAGTCAACACATAAAATGGAAAAAAAAAATCTGAATAAAAAGTGAAGTCAAACTCAAACACGTTTCTGTTTTGGTGAAAGCAGTTCACTTTTGTACATTTGATCAAACTGAAATCACATTTTGTGTCTTTAAACGGGAATTTTACTGCGATTATTGGATTTAATGCTTTTTAAGAACTGTGCAACTGACTTTTCCAAAATTTTGTGCTGCAACTCAACCATTTTATTTCAAGAGTAAAGAAAAGAAACGATGAAATAATGTTTTACTTTTTACATCCATCCATAGGTGTCTTGGTGGCCTCCTTCACTCGTCTCTTTCTTCAACATCAAAAAGAAAAAAAACGAGCTCACAGTATTTTTATACATGGTACATGGTATTTATTCCAAAAATTAAATATGACAAATAAAAAGGCTCAACTTCGGACCAGGATCAGGTGAGTGTTAAACAAAATACACTTTTACTTCTAGAAGTCTCATAATCAGGCAAACAAACAAAAAGCATATTAATATGAAATAACCGTGAAACCCAAACATGTTTTTCTTCTTCGATATGCAGCGCGACACAGATTTGTTTTTGCGGGCGCTCTTGTTGTGAAGTCTGTAAACGTGTGAATTTCACATTAAAAGACAAAAACCATCAATCAGGAGCTTCATTATTGCCGTCCAAGGAGGAAAAGGTGTTTCTAGCAGGCAGTGGGAAATAAATAAATAATGCTACATCACTTCTACACAGTGTTTGATCTTCACCCACAAATGCTTTTATTTTGAAGTTGTGCTTGAGAGTCCAGGCCTTTTTATTTTGGTCCTGTCAGCTCCAAACCGATCAGCTCTGCATATTTTCTCTGTTCTTGGCATATATCAGAGGTAAGAACACACAAATACTCCGTACAGCATCGTCAGGCATCGGTACAGTAATTCTGTTTTAAATCAGCACCATCAGGAAAGGCACAGTCGAACTTTCAACCCTCCTCCTCTGGGAAACACAGAAAGAGTAAAAATAACCGTCGCCTCGTCGATGAGATGAAGAAATGAAGGAGGGCTGATGGTTCATAGGCTAAACAAACAGAACTATGAGCTCCGAACTGGACTCTGGTAGAATAAATAAGTGGTCTGTGCATCACGTTAGCATCTCTACATATAAATATTTGTCCATTCAGACTGAAAAATGCTTCTGGCTTTGAGGGGAAAAGGCATCAGAAGCTGCCTTCAGGCTCTGAGGTGATTCTCTGGAAATGAAATCTGACATTCCTCAACTGCTGAAGAACCACAGCAGGGTGAAGACGCCACTCCAGGAAAATAAAACCGATCACAATCACTTTATAGTGCGAGACGTTTGTTAAAAAAATAAAATAAAAATTTCACTTTAGAACGAGATGTTTTCACTTTGTAACAAGCTTTAAAATGTTATAACCAGATGTTTTTTTGTTTGAATAAGATGTTTTAGTCAAAAACAAGACATTTTTAGGTTAAAACCAGACGTTTTTGTTTTAATAAGATGTTTGTTATAGACAGATGTTTTTGTTACAACCAGATGTTTTTGTTATAACCAGATGTTTTTTGTTACATCCAGATATTTTTGTTATAACCAGATGTTTTTGTTATAACCAGATGTTTTTTTGTTTGAATAAGATGTTTTAGTCAAAAACAAGACATTTTTATGTTGTAACAGGATGTTTTTGTTATAACCAGATGTTTTCATGCTATAATGAGATATTTTTAGGTTATAACTAGAAAATTACACATTAAATAAAGACATATTCATGTTATAACCAGATGTTTTCGTGTTTTAACATTTTATAATGAGATATTTTCACATTATAGCAAGAAATTTTTCTGTCATAAGACTTTTTTATGCTATAAGAAAATATACTCTATGTTGAAACTAGATATTTTCACCTTTAAACAGGATGTTTACAAGTTATAACGAGATGTTTTAACGCGATAAATAGATCATTTCTAGATAGATAAATATATGCTTTTTAGATATTTAACACAGTTTCATGTTATGAGATATATATGTATGTAATAAAATCTTTTCATATTTTAAGTAGAAATATTCATGTTAGAACAAGATGTTTTGACATAAAAAATATATGCATGTTATAAGATGCTTTGATTTTATATAAGATGTATTCATGTTAAAAATAAATTCACATTAAAACAAGATGATTTTGCACCATAAATAGACACTTTTCTGTTTTATATTCACGTTATAACAAGACGCTGTCACATTATTAGATAAAGACTTCTATTTTTTAACTTTAATCATAAAAACGTTCAAAGTGCTGTTTGAATGAGGTTCATGGTGAATGAATAAATGAAAGAATACGAGTCGCTGGATTAAGTTCTGCTCCATGTCGAGACATTCTGCTGTTAAACACAATGGAAGATATTGGATAATAATAATAATGGTAATAATTAAAGCTGCAAGCAGCGTTGGTTGGGTCCTCGCATCCCTGCTGAATCCAAGCATGTCCACTAGGTGGCGCTGCGACTGAGAGTGTATTTTTCTCCTATGGATGTGATGATGGCTGGAGTCTGATCAAACATGTAAAGTTTGAGGCAGACTGGAACATATACAGGCTAGGTATACATCACTTCCTGTTTCATGGCAAAATGTCGAAATTTCGTTAGCTGCCATTTCCACGCCTTTAGATGTTTGTGGAGCATTTTGGTAACTTCTGATCACCCGTTTCTGCTGTACATCCTGGCCAAACTTCAGCTCTGTTGGGGCTGTTTGAGTTTATAGCTTTGTAAATGTCCAACAAATGGTCCAAAATCTGCCAAAATATGACACAAAATTCAAAACAGCTGACTTCCAGCTGTGTTTTAGGTATGGACGTCAATTACATTTTTGTGCATCTTGATGGATTACATATGCCTACCAAATTTCATAGCTGTAGGTGACACATCCTGGTCGTAGTTCCTGTTTGAATTTTTCCAGGTGGCGCTATGGAGCCATTTTAATGACTGATTCTGTACAGGATCAATAACAGCAGAATGTAATGAACGTCTCAACTCCAACACCAAGTAGAGCCTCTTAAAAGATCAATTATGACGCCAAACATCTCAAGTTTTAACCGGATAAACAGCATTTTGTTAGAAAAAGGAAAATATTCTATGTTCTGTTCTAATAATTTGAAAATATTGCATGAAAAACATAAAAAAATCATCAGTTTTTCTCTTCCTGGTGTGGCGGCGGTTCACCTCCATGAAACAAACTTCGAGTAAAACCAAAGTCCAACATGAAGAAACGGCCTAAACTCGACTAAAGTGTCTGAAATTAAAACATTTAAATAGAATCTGATCCAACTCCAGACTCGTTTCTAAGTGCAGTTAAACAGATTCCTTTAAACTTCTGTTTTCTCATAGCGGAGCCCGGTCAGCGCCCCCTGCAGGCACCTTGGTTTGGTCCAAAACATGGAACCAGAAAGATTCAAACCAAGTCCAAGACAGAAAAGCAGCGACGACCGACTGAAGGCAAGAAGAGTCTCAACCCCAGAAGAAAACCTGCTGCTTCCTCCAGTTTCAGACGGCATGTTTAGAAAAAGTTGAATAATTAACTGCATCTTTGGGTTTTACGCTGTTGGTCCGCCAAAATAAAAGCACACCGCCTTCTGCTGTGGGGAAAAAATATAATACACAGAACAGATATTTCTCTCTGTTGCTGTTTTCTGATATTTTACAGTTTGTTTTGGTGACTTCCACCTCAAAACTCCTCCGGAAATAAAAGCTGCTCAGTGATAAAGACTCAGAAACCCGAAGGCTTCGACTGGTCGAGTGCAAACCAACGGACACGAGTTTCCAGTCTGAAGCTTCACTAATGCCGGCTCAGATATTCACATTTATAGCTGCATCACATGTTTGACAGCTTGATGTGGAAATGATTTCTGATCTCACCCCAGATTAATCAATTAGATCCATTTATAATAACAAAGCTGCTGCAGAGCGTCAAACTACATCAAGTTGTTTTTTTTGTTTTTTTTTTTTGTTTTTTTTTACATTTTTAGCAGATAAGATGTGTTTTCAGCCCAGTAATCTCATGGAGGCGACATAAACAAACATTAGGCCTTTTAGCACCATTTAGTACCGACATATTTGCACAATAAAAGACAGCAGCAGGTTGTTTAGCTTAACTGCAGAAAATACGACTAGATTTTAAAGCACAAGAGCCGCCAGAAAAGACGACAAAATCAGAAACGGCTGTAGTTTATTATTAACGTTAAATTAATCTCTGATAGTCAAAGCTGACGTTTAGATTTTCCTCCAGAAAATGGTCATTCAAAAGTCTGCATTTCTGCCTGAATGGACTAAACACAACCCCGAATCTCCAGAAGTCTCCTTTTAAGGCGTCCTAAGACATTAAAATAGTTTGGATTCTCAGCGTGACAGAGTTAAAAATGAAAATGTTTTTTAGTTCTTACTTTAAATCAGACTGTGTGCAACGACTCACATTAAAAATGACAAGAAATGAGAATAAATCCCAAAAGCAATGAGATGTAAGGCTCATCCCAGAACTGGAGAACATCTGGGCTTCAAAATGTTTGAAAAATCCACCTTTCTGTTCCACATTGATCAATAATAGGTATTGATGGGCTCAGCTTTTCTGTGCTGGTTGCTAACTCTACTCTAATCCATGCTAATGTGATCTTTTTCTCAGCAGTAGAAGCTAGATATTTAGCTGCTGTTACTGCTGACCAAGAGGACAAACTGACTGATGGAAAACAGTCCAAAGAATTAGTCTGAAATCAAATCAAATTAATCCAAAACTACTCATCCAATTGTCCTAAACCCCTTGAAATGTTGAAACTGTGAGCTGGTACTTGTTCCAAATGACTTGTGATGAAGAAAATAGCACACCTTTTGGAACTAGTGTCACATGTCACCCCCTGCATTCCATTTCCCATGGTTATCCCCTATTCTGCTATCTCTGTTTATTGTTACTCTGTCAGACCTCCCTCCTTAACTTTTGCTTTCACACCTTTCCATTTGCATCTGTGTGCCAGATCCTTTGATTGAATCGCTCTTAGTTCTTGTCTTACTGTCTGTTAACCAACTACAGGCACATTAACCACTAGTCACCCTTGTGTTTCCATACGGCCCCCTCCCTACCCTCTGATATCCTTATAAAAGGGCTACTCTCAGAATGTTCTGGGTCGGCTTCCCTTCACAGACTCATGCTCTGTGCTGGTCAGCCCACCGTATGCCGGAATACCAATAAACACCCCACTCCAGCAAACTTCAAAGGACTAAGAGGGAAATTTCTCCAACATCTGAAATTTGTCCTAAATAACTCAGAATTCACCCATGACTCAAAATGTGTCTAAATCTGTCTAAAACATGAAATAAGTTGAAATTAGTCAAAGATGACTCGAAACCCATCGAAATTCACCTAGAATTTGTCCAAAACGTTCTTCTCTCGTAGTTTTTTTTTAGATTTGGTCTCAGGACAAGAACATTTACTGCAACTGCAAGTTTTAGTATTTTCAACATGGATTATTTGACATTTGATGGATGAGATGTAAAATGTCCTCCAGTTCTGGAACGACCCATAAGTGAGTATAAGTTCAATTCATGTAATTTTAAAATCACAAATCATTGACTTTGTGACGAGGAAAGAACCAGTTCATTATTTTATGCCGATGTCAGAATGAGAAGGGAAATTCACACCAAATGTGAGCTTTAAATTGTGCATCAGAGTCTTCTACTACTCTGATCAAAGAGTATTTCATGACCAGATCTTGAGGAAATCTGAAATAATTACACTCTTGGCTGGTGGTGAGATCAACTGAGACGGGTTGTGCAGTTTTCTGGGGTTCAGATTTGTGTTAACGGAGTCTTTTCAAACCAACGTACGATTTAAAAACCTTCCAACTAACCAGCTCGCCGCTTTCTGACCAAATCAGGCACTTTAGTTTAATCTCTTCAAACGCCATCGATCCTTCTTCACCGCTTCAAACTCTACGTTCCTGAATCCAACGTCACAAACTCACCTACGACAAACCGATTCTCCTACAACTTATTGCACCGCTCGAGTTCCTCGCAAAGAAACTGGTCTGAAAACTGGAAAAACTGGTGGACAGAAGAAAGAAACCGTTGCTGAACATGAACTTTAGGTTAAAACCCGTGAAGGTTTGGTTTTAACACCTTGTCTTCTAACAGTCTTAAGGCCTCAGAGGATGACTGAACGTGGCTCGTTTTGTAAAATAAAAAGTTTTCATTCAGTGTCTGTGCTGTGCAGAGTTACGCTTCTTCCTGTCTGGCTGATGGACTATGAGGCTTAAAGGGAGACAGAAGAGTCAACGCTAAGGCTTCCAGGACAGAAAGACGACATACAGGATCTAAAAGGCTGAAAAAACACATAAACAAACGTAAAAACACAAACCGGCTACGGAGCAGGTCGGTCCTCGCTGGTTCTGCTCTGTGCACCCAAAGATCCTCAGTTTTAAATTTACTGGCTGCTCCGACGGTCTTTAAGCTCAAAACAAGCCCAGCGAAGGAAAGGCTTCTGTCAGGTGTGGGAGGAGAGGCTTGGCTGGCTGGTTTTTAAGTTGCATAACGAGGCTGTTCTCCTCGCTGACGTCCGAGCTGCTGCTGGGCGACGCTAAGTCTGGTTCAGGCGAAGTACATGGTCCTCAGAGTGTCGTGGTGGATCTGGACCGCCTTGGCCAAAGCCTGGGGGTCTCTGCCGTTACTCTGCCCGGAGACATGGCTGCCCTCCGCACTGAGGAACAACAAAAAACACATTTAAACTGAGAAAACCCATCAGTCATTCCTGCAGTGAGTCAGTCTGGGTCACTTCAGAGAGCAGTGTTCCTCCAGATCTACTTCTGAGTGTTTCTATTCATTATTTGGGACCAAAACTAAAAATCTGAGAACTCTGAAGCACAATTTTTGTTATTTTAAACTTGGAAGCTATTTCAAAGGTTTAATATCTCCAGAAATAAAACTCCCAAAGGCATGAAATGTGTCGAGCACACTGACAGAATAGCTTCCAGATGATTGAACGGATCCAACAGAAGATAAGTTTGTTGTTGTTAGCCCTTGAAAATTGAAAAAAAGTGCTAAGCTTCCAAACCAGAGTGTCACTGTGGCTCCACAAACACCTTCTAAGTCTATATATAACCATATTTTCTAAAATACAGTCTTTGGTCGGCATTTCACCAACTGTTGAGGCTCTAACATCAGTAGAATCTGATGTGGGGAAAGTTTGACCAAACAAGGTTCCATTTTTTACTATTTTGACTTGAAAACTGTCTAGAAAGACTCAAAATGTGTTCAAAATAAGATGAAGACCCCAACATCTAGACCTCTATGAACACCAGTTTCTGGTTCCTACCAATGAATCCACATCAACATTTAGTCTAAATATCTACAACCTGGAACTTTGTTTGGTCAAACTTTCCTCACATCAGATTCTACTGATGTTAGAGCCTCAACAGTTGGTGAAATGTGGACCACAGACTGGATTTTCGTAGAAATATGGATCCATCCATAGATATACACTTACAGGAACATTATGGAGACACTATACCACCTTTGTAGGAAAATGTTGCAGTTTTTTTCCCATTTTTTAGGACAAATCATTTAAAAATTTGTCCTCTGCTGGAAACTATTCTGCCCTCACCAAATGTCATGACTGTGGGAGTTTTATTTCTAGAGATGTTGAACCTGTACAATGGTTTCCTAGATGGGATGTTTTTTAAAGGCTAAAAATACAAAAATTTCACAGCTTTCTGCTTTAATCCTATCACTTTTAAAGGCAGAGTTTCAACAAGCTTGACAGAAAACCAAATGTCAAATAATGAGAAGAAATTTTGCAAATAACTAAGACTGCAAACATGGAACATAAATAAGATCAAATATTAAAGTCTATATTATGTTCTATACAGCACACTGAAGACAACAACTGCTGCAGCAAAGTGGCTTCCAGTAAAAAAGATTCTGATTTGTAACCTAACAAGACTGAACACTGTGTGGTGTTATTTAAGGTGTGATTATACCTGATTATTTTACATATTAGGGATTAAAACCTTCAAAAACCATATAAAACACAACTTTAATTAACTATAATACATAACAAGGCTGGGGACAAATGTACTAATAAAACTAGACACTGAGGTTATTATAAACTACAGAACTTAATCTAACTAACATAGATATTACAGCTAAAACCCTCCAGTGTGAGAGATCTGACGTCTTGTAATAGTATTTTATTGTTCTATATTTGGACCAGAGGAGGCGCTGTTGTACAGAGACAGACCTCCACAGTGACGGTGATTTAAGCTCCTCAGAACAATTCTACATAAATCAGGACTCCACCTGTCGTGCTCTTTGTCGACCAGGTGGTAGCGGGCGCGGAACGCCACCAGGTGGGCGTAGTAGGCGGGTGCTGGGATGGAGACTGAGCGCGTGCAGCGGACGTAGGTGTGGCACAGCTGGTAGGTGAGGAGCTGGAACTCGTCGGCGGTGAAGCAGTTGTCGTCCCAGAGAACGTGGTAGTGCGACGGTCGGCTGGTTCCCTGCAGGGAGGAAGATCCATGGAGACAAACACTGAGCAGATATATTTAGATGAAGCTGCTTCACAGAGCTGCACGTTACCTTCTATTCTCTGTGATACATAGAATTAGTGCTGGGCGATATGACGATACATATCATGGAAACGATAGAAAAGTGTCTATTGTGCCATTTCTCTTCTATTGTTTCTACCCTAATTTTATCAATTATTACAGCAAATTTATCATTAAATAGCCTGCAACAATTGTATTAGTGTTTTCTTGTCACTATGCATACTCTAAGTTTATATAAGTAAAAATAAAGAAGAATAAAAGAGATTCTTTTTATATATATATATATATATATATATATATATATATATATATATATATATATGAACACCTAGACCTCTATGAACACCAACATCTAGACCTCTATGAACATCTAGACCTCTATGAACATCTAGACCTCTATGAACACCAACATCTAGACCTCTATGAACACCAACATCTAGACCTCTATGAACATCTAGACCTCTATGAACATCTAGACCTCTATGAACACCAACATCTAGACATCTAGAAATATGGATCCATCCATGTACATGCACATACAGGAACTTCATGGGGATACATAACCAACATTTTCCATTTTTGCACATTTTTTCCGTCAAGGTCCAATAATTAAACATTTGTCATCTGCTTGAGTCATTTAATCATTGGTATCTGCTGGAAACTATTCTGTCTGTATTTTTACCAAATTCCGTGGCTGTGGGAGTTCATTTGCACATTTGTTTACATATTTATATCTTTTAAGTATTTTTTTATTTTATTTGTACATAGTGTGCCTTTTTCTATTTTTTATATATAGCTGGGAGTCACCAATTGTAATTTCGTTGTGTGGAAACACAATGACAATAAAGATTCTTGATTCTTGTGGAGATATGGAGCCATTAAAATGGCTTCCCAGGTAAGATGGGTTTTTTGGAGGGAAAGTTTACAATAATTAAGAAACTCTCAAAATTCAGCCTAAATATTTTAGAGAAATCAGTTTTGGGTCCACACACATGAGAACCCTGAGAGTCTTTAAAATACCAACTAATAATGGGTTCTGTTTAAGCCCAAAATGTGATCAAATAGTTCAGTGATTGAACCTTTAAAAATCAAAAACCTGATTGAAGTCTTTGGTCATTTTTCGCCTCCTCATCTAGCGATACTGTAGATCTGTCTAGAAAGTGTGTGCTGTTGAAGGCTTACCTGGATTCCAGCGTGACTGCAGAGGTAAAAGTCAAACTCGTAGGGATGGGTGATGTCGGTGTCCACGGTGGTACCGGCAGGAATGTTTCCACTTCGTCCAACCTGGTGGTGAAATAGAACAACACAAACTGATGAGTCTGTGGACTCTCAGTCCAGATCATGGTGATCTGAGGAGCTTCAGCAGAAAACAACTGGATGTCTCACCTTCACCCACCCATTTATCACAATGCACATGTGTGAAAAAGAGCTTTCCATGTCATGAAAGTCACAAAGATTCTGTTTGAGGTCCTGGTTTCAGGTCAATGAGTGTAAAAGTCAGTAGTGGTGTCTCACACTTTCATCTCCACTGAGTTTTTACTGATTTGAACCTCCACTGTTGTGTAGGATTTGCCTCCTAAATAAGTCAGAGGGTTGAGGTTAATCTTCACTCATGCCAGTCACTAGCTTAAAACCACTGTCACTTCTCATTCAAGAGGTTCTGAAGAACTGGATGAAGGTGAAACATCTTCAACAACCTGAAAGAGAAGTCCAGCTGCTGTTTACTTTAGCTCCTAGAAGTCACATTAAGACCCAGATATCAAATCCTTCTTCACTTTGTGAGATATTGGCTCAATATTTCAGCCTAATTTCAGTCATTCGACATTTCTACACCAGTAGAAAAATAACAGGAAAACCCATCAAATTCTACTTTTAGTACGAAATATGGATCCATCTATCTATAGACAAAGTTACAGAAACTTTCTGGACTTCCAAATGTTTAAATGGCTCCAACAGAGGTCTTGAAGACCAACATCTAGACCCCTATGAACGCCAACATCTAGATCCTTATGAACTCCAACATCTCACACTTTGTTGTATTGAGATACTGGCTCAATATTTCAGCCTAATTTCATACATTCCTACTATTTACAACGTCCATAAAATCCCATCTTGTATTGCCCACCCGCTCGTTGCGATCTGCACAGAAGAGTCGAGTGTGATGGCGTTTCTGTACGACGATGTAGGTGATCCCCGGCTGGTATTCCTTCTCCAGACTGATGCAGGCCTCCCTGATGGCCAGCAGCTCGTAGTACAGCACCTGCACAAAATACAGCTAGTGTGAGTTTAAATTCAGATAAATACATTTAGAGAAAACGTTTGGAAAGTTTTAATGAAAACTACATGAGTGAAAATGCTTCACAGAGCCAAAGTTTAGATGTTTCACACTCATATGTTGGGTTTTTGACAGGCAGTGTTTAGTTACTGGAAGGAAGTGATGATTTAAAAAATCCCTTATGTCTAAATATGTGTATACTGAGTTTCAAGACTTCAAAAAAGGTTATAAAACTGCTTTGCTACAGAGAACTGGCTCCAGAACTTTCTGAATATTTTCAGTTTGAAAAAAGTGATCTCACAACCATTTACTCCTCTGGATCAGGTTAAAGAAAGTTTGTTATCTCACAGGTTTGAATAATTTCCTTCACAGAAATGCCAACTCAGATACTTTTTCCCAGCATTTTCTTTCTGTAAAAGACGAGTCTGAGAGATTTTTGAAGCCACTAAATACGGAGAATATTCCATTAGAACATGCAGGTTCCCCATGTATTTCAATTAACATTTTCCTTCAAAAACGAACCATATTTCCTGTATTCTTACAGAATTCCCCTCTCCATTATTTTACTTATTACCTTTTCATTTTTTATTTATTTTTTTGTCTCTGATATGTTTTTGGTTTTTCAATAATGTAATGAACAAACTGTAAATAATTCAAAACAGATAATGTTCAAATGACCAGATAAAGAAAAAAAACGGCATTATTTTGTCTTAAATTGAAAATTTGAAAGTCAACAGTATCTAGAAAATATGCTAATTTCAAAAGTGTGCTTTATATATCCCCAATGCACTTATTTATCTGGTTGAACAAGTTAAGGAGAGTAGAATAACCACAAACTGAAACAAAAAAGTGCAGTCATGGCCCCTCTACAGAACCCTTTAAGCAAAATAACTAGTTCTTCACCTTGTTAATATGTCCATATTGTGTTTTATACATGCTGATAGACACATTATTAGTGAAACTGGCAGCCATGGCCATCTTAAAACATTAATAAACTGTAGTTCACTGTGACGGTCTTAAAAACACAGATTCCAGGGTTTCATACTCAAACATAAAGAACAAATTCTGTCAACCTGAAGCATGAAGCTTCTGTATGAGAATTTTATGGCATTTTACGGCCGAAGGGAGTCATTTTACTGGACATATAAATGTCTAAGTCTGTACTTTCCGTGTACAGAGGAGAGTTTTTTGGGACTTCAGAGTAATTTGCATTTAAAACAGGTGTGACTTCATTTTGTTTCACCTGCCAGCTGTGAACTCGTGTTCACTTCTTGAGTTGACTCTCAATAATGTGCAAAAACACAATTATATCTGAATTATTATTTCTTTCTTATACTGTAAACTTCCTACTTATGTGTATATTTTAGTAAACACTGTTCCGCTTATGTTAATCCCATATTTTTTCTGCTGATTAAATTTCTAAGACTCTGAATGGGAGTGACTGTAATGTCAACAGTTTATCCTCTGGGATCAATAAAATATTTCTGATTCTGACTACAGAGTGCTGATAAAAGTGCTGGAAATCACAGAAAAGCATGAAGACTTTAGTGTTTGTACCTGTCTGAACTGGCCTTCAGACACTCCGTCCCTGTAGAAAATGATCCTGGTGGGCTTGTAGCGGGTCGACTTGTAGAACTGGATCAGGAGCTCTCGAATCATGGAGGCCAGGTCCTGGATGATCTCCTGTCTGGGCCTCTGAACCCGAACTGTAGCACAGTACCTGCTGGGGTGGGCGTCCATGCTGCCGACCACCTGTAGAGGAGGAAGATATGGTTCAGACTGGGCCTGTGTCACTGTGCAAACACCATCAGGCTGCAAACCTTAAAATAAAATCAGAAAACTACAGCAGAAGCTCAGAACTCTGCCTGATTTGTGGCATCAGTTGATAAAAAATAGAAAATTTCCGTGAACTTTAGCACCAAAAACATGCATGCTCAGACTTCTATGGGTTGCTTAAGCAGGCAAAGTAGCTGAAAAGTAGAATTTTTCCCAAAACTGACGTCTTACCGCTGCGATGGACGGCTTTTTCCCGTCTCCTGCTGGAGGATGAGTGACATCAGCACCGAGGAAGATGACCGGCTGCTGGAACACAGTTGGTCTGGATGGAACAAGAAAAACACCTTTGACTCGACAGCAGAAAGAAAATCTTTGCATCTCAAATCTTCACATTTCCAGATCAATTTCTGCTCCACTATCTCTAATTTGTCTGTCTATTTATAAAGGTTTGTGAATTTTTAGATTGATATATGAAATACTTTTCAAGATAACATTTTTTAAAAACTTGCACTTTCAGCAGGTTTTTTGCTCATTAAAATCTGAGTCTGTTTGAACAACAATATAAAGATAAAAACATGAAATCTGAACTGCTATTTCTATCATTTCATTTCTGTAATATTGCAGACTTATCGGAATTTATCCATCAGAAATGATCCAAGGAACAAGTGATTAAATTGTGGGGGTGTTTCTGAGTTCCATCAATTCCTGCTACATATTTAGGTCACGTGATCCGGTATCTGTACATAACGTACACATGCAGAACACACACCTGTACTCAGAGGAAGGTCATTTGGTTTGTGGGTTCATCTATATTAAATGGACACATTCTATGTTGCTGTGATTTCTGATCATCAGTAACTAATAAACAAATGCTGCATTTCTGACATATGGGGGAATGAGCAGCCTTGGAGGAGGACTGATCTGATTTTACCGTTGGTGAGGAACCAGGATGTTGTTGATGCCTCCCAGTTTGACGTTGATCTTCAGGCAGAGGTTGGAGAGCGTCTGAGGCGACGTCTTCACCACGTTCTTCACCTGGACGCACTGGGTGGCCATGCCGAGGAGGGTATCTCCGACACGCTTCACCTCAGCTGTGGGTCAGAAACCACATGAACTCGCTGTTTACAGACTAGATGAGGTCTCACAAACAACACTCAATAAACTGCTTTTGGTCTTTATACAGGATGATATCAGCCTAGAGTTCAGAGGTTGGTCTGTAAGTTTTGTTGGGTTTTTTTTGATGATTCAGAACTGATTGTTGTCGTCTGTACCATAGACGGGTGTTTTTCCCGGCAGGATGACGATGATGAGCTGCAGCCCGGCGTAGGTGTTCTTCAGGTGTCGGAACATCGGCTCCACGCTGTCGGCTCCCTGGGCGTATTTACAGAAACATGGCTGACCTTGGATCGGCATCCCAGCATCCTTGGAGATTTTGCGCAGCTGGTCGGTGAAGCTCCTGAGTGGAAACAAACACACAGAACGCTCACCTTAAAATGTACAGTTTGACTCATCAACATGAAGACAATCCTGAGTTCTGTTTTATTTCTCGTTCTGTGTGGGAAGTCTTTTTTAATCATGTCGTTTGACTGAGAGCTAAGCTAAACTCTGCTGCTCTACATTTATTACAGGAGGGACTAACTTGTGTTGAAACTGTTTTTGTTAAGCTCTTGTACACTCCGATCCAGATATTTTGCAAAATTAACAATTCTTTTATGTCTGGGATCCAGATGCAAATGTAATCTTAGGCAATGAAAACGAAGATTTCTTTCAAACGCTGTGAAACGTTTGGATTTCTAAAAACTCAAAATAAAAATATTAAACAGCAGTTTAAAGTCCACAGATATGATGAGGTGACGGCCTGTTATTATTATATCTATACTACTGTTCAGAAGTTTGGAGTCACTTAGAAATAGCCGTATTTTTAATAGAAAAGGAGTTTTTTTTCAATGAAGATAGCATTAAACGAATGATAAATCCAGTGTAGACATTGTTAATGTGGTAAATGACTATTGTAGCTGGAAACAGCTGATTTTTAATGGAATATCTCCATAGGGGTACAGAGGAACATTTCCAGCAACCATCACTCCTGTGTTCTAATGCTACATTGTGTTAGCTAATGGTGTTGAAAGGCTCATTGATGATTAGAAAACCCTTGTGCAGTTACGTTAGCACATGGATAAAAGTGGGAGTGTATATTATTATTTATCATTGACATAGAAGGTCCGCCGTGCTTTGTGGTGCGTTTGGATAGAGGAAAAAATTGAGAAAAAGATCTGTATTGGTGTGTACTCGGCCAACAACAAATCTGTCTGCGGTTGTGAGGCTGGTTGAACGTACTGCCAAATTCTGTGAAACGCCTTTGGAGACGGCCTATGCCAGACTGGGGGATATTTGCAGAAGGGGCAAACCTGGAGAGTCACACATCTGCTGTACTCTCCTACATCAACTTCTGCTCTGACAGTGTCACATCAAGGACTGGTAAAGTGTTCCCCAACCGAAAGCCATGGTTTAACAGTGAGGTGTTCTGCTGAGAGCTGGAGGCTGCTTTCAAATCAGGAGATCATCATGCCTATAAAGAAGCACGGCGGTCCCTGCAGAAAGGCATCAATACGACCAAACGCAAATACAAACAGCACATTGAGGAACACTTTGACAACAACAACACCCGGAACATGTGGGGAGGTTCCAACAGAGACTGTACTTCCTCAGGAAGCTGCTTCAGGTTCATCTCCCCCAAAAGCTGCTCATAAACTTCTACTGCTCCACCACTGAGAGCCTCCTGACCTGCTGCTGTACAGGTGGTTCACCTGCTGCACTGCAGAGGACAGGAAGGACCTGCAACAGGTGGTGACAGCATCAGAGCAGGTGATTGGGACCCAACTACCTCCCCTCAGAGATGTTTACACCAGCAGACTTCAGAGGAGAGCCAGGAGAATCACCAGAGACCCCCCAGGACACTCTGTCCTCCCCTCAGGTAGACGTTACAGGACACAGAGTCAAAACCAACAGACTCAGAAGCAGCTTTTATCCCCAAGCTGTCAAATGTCTGCTCCCTCCCCCATGAACGACAATATCACACACCTGCAAGCGCAATATTTATACCATGTGCAATTTTGCTCTCTTATGTTGTATATTTTTTAAGGTGTTTTACTCTTATGTTGTATATATTTTTGTAAGGTGTGTTATATAGACCATTTTTGATGTTGCTATTTGGAGAGCACTAAACCGAGTTTCATTGTTTTCTGTAACAGTGGCAATAAAGATCTATTCTAGTCTATAGAAATGAACATTAAATTCATGGTCCACAGCTCTGATGGACATTCCTGCAGTCAGCATGCCAATTCCATGCTCCCTCAAATCTGACAACACCTGTGGCACTGCAGCGTGTGATGAAATCACACATTTCAGAGTGGCCTTTTATTGTGGCCAGCAGAAGACACACCTGTGCAATAATCATGCTGTCTAATCAGTATCTTGATGTGCCACACCTGTGAGGTGGATGGATTATCTCGGCAAAGACAAGAGCTCATTAACACAGACTGAAGCAAATGTGTGAACAATATTTCAGAGAAACAGATCTTTGAGTTCAGCTCATGAAAAATGGGAGCAAAAACAACAGTGCTGTGTTTATATTTTGGTTCATTGTTGTTTTACTGACTGTGAATTCATAACTAAACTGAGAAATAAACACGGTCAGCAGCTCACTTGAGGATCTCCTCCCTGCACTGCCTCTGGGTGGCGAAGCAGGCGATGGCCCACATCTTGATCTCCACCCCGGTGTGGAACTGCTTCCCCCTCATGTCCCAGACGCCGTGGCTCGGTGTGGCCACCGTACGGTTCTGCAACGACAGTGTAGGGTTGATCTGCTGGCAGCCGTACAAACACACAACGTACGGATTCACAATGTACAAACACAACGTACGGATTCACAACGTACAAACACACAACGTACGGATTCACAACGTACAAACACACAACGTACGGATTCACAACGTACAAACACACAACGTACGGATTCACAATGTACAAACACAACGTACGGATTCACAACGTACAAACACACAACGTACGGATTCACAACGTACAAACACAACGTACGGATTCACAACGTACAAACACAACGTACGGATTCACAATGTACAAACACACAACGTACGGATTCACAACGTACAAACACACAACGTACAGATTCACAACGTACAAACACACAACGTACGGATTCACAACGTAGAAACACAACGTACGGATTCACAACGTAGAAACACAACGTACGGATTCACAACGTACAAACACACAACGTACGGATTCACAATGTACAAACACACAACGTACGGATTCACAACGTACAAACACACAACGTACAAACACACAACGTACGGATTCACAATGTACAAACACACAACGTAAGGATTCACAACGTACAAACACACAACGTACAGATTCACAACGTACAAACACACAACGTACAGATTCACAACGTACAAACACACAACGTACAGATTCACAACATAGAAACACACAACGTACGGATTCACAACGTAGAAACACAACACATAGATTTGCAACGTACAAACAGTAAAGATTCACAATGTACAAACACACAACGTAAAGATTCACAACGTAAAAACACACAATGTACGGATTCACAACGTAGAAACACACATCGTACAAACACAACGTAAAGATTCACAACGTAGAAACACACAACGTACTGATTCACAACGTAGAAACACACAATGTAAAGATTCATAATATACAAACACACAACGTACGGATTCACAATGTACAAACACACAACGTACAGATTCACAACGTACAAACACACAACGTACAGATTCACAACGTACAAACACACAACGTACAGATTCACAACATAGAAACACACAACGTACGGATTCACAACGTAGAAACACAACACATAGATTTGCAACGTACAAACAGAGTAAAGATTCACAATGTACAAACACACAACGTAAAGATTCACAACGTAAAAACACACAACGTACGGATTCACAACGTAGAAACACACATCGTACAAACACAACGTAAAGATTCACAACGTAGAAACACACAACGTACTGATTCACAACGTAGAAACACACAACGTAAAGATTCATAATATACAAACACATAACGTGCAGATTCACAATATACAAACACACAACATACACATTCACACCGTAAAAACACAACATACGGATTCACACATTCTGATTATCTGATCACTCATTAATCTCTGAGTTTTACATGTGCTTCTGATTGGGCCACGCGTTTAAGGTGTATTGTAAATGCATTCTTTAATCACAGACATGCAAAGCAGCCATTTCTGGTTAAAACTGCCTCCCTGGATGGTTTCTCAAAACAGCATTCATGTGTTAAAACGTGTAAAAGCAAAACAAATTCACCAAAGTACACGTTCAGAGAGAAGAAAAGATGCTAAAAGACTGAATCAGAGGACTGTGGTTTACAGTGGAGTCAGATTAAACACAAGAAATAAAACAACACAAATTTACAACATTTTTCATTCTGTTTTCATGTCAAATCAGATTTCTGGTGTTATGCTGTTGCACTGACTCAGATTTGTTTACTTATTTGTTATTTGGGACGCAAAGGTAAGTTCTTATGAATATTATGGATAAATTTTGAGACCTTTATATATTTTCAGACCTGGATTTTTTTGGATCTGCATCTTTATCATCTTTTACAACTTTTATGTTGTTAAATTCCAACATGAAGACTACATTGAAGCACCTTGAAACTTTGCACATGCAAAACCAACATCTAGACTCCGAAGAACACCAACATCTGGACCTCTATGAACACCAGCATCTAGACCTCTATGAACACAAACATCTAGACCTCTATGAACACCAACATCTAGACCTCTATGAACACCAGGTTCTGGTTCCTACCAATGAGTCCACATCAACATTTAGTCTAAACATCTAAAAACTAGAACCTTGTCTGGTCAAACTTTCTACACAGCTATTCATTATTGCCATTTTGGACAATTTTGACACATTTTGGACGAGCTTTATCATGTGTGGAGCACACGTTGAGTCATTTTTTGCAGCTTTCATGTCAAAATAGTAAAAACTGGAACCTTGTCTGGTCAAACTTTCTCCACATCAGGTTCTACTGATGTTAGAGCCTCAACAGTTGGTGAAATGACCAAAGACTGGATTTTAGTAGAAATATGGATCCATCCATAGATATACACTTACAGGAAAAATTTCTCCTCTGCTGGAGCTATTTGATTATTTAGATCTGCTAGAAATGATTCTGTCTGTCTGAGATATTGAAACGTGAAAATGGCTTTTTTGTGAGAGTGAAAATACTAAAATTTCGAGGTCTGAAAACAGATAAAATTAGTTGATTTTGGGTCTCAAATAAGTAAGTTCCAAAGTAAAAAAAAAATGAAAGAATCAGAAAATGTGACCTTCTGGTTTTGGAACAGCACCACCAAGAGATGCCAAAGACATCTTCAGGTCTTTTTACTACATGTCAGTAATTATGATTATGAAGCATGTTTTCTGTGACATGTTTCAGGACACACATGCATATGAAGCGTGATTTAAAGGGGAAGGTACCATAAAGGGTTCAGAGCTCACCCTGCCGCCATACTGCAGCATGGGGGCCGGCAGGACTCGGCCCGTCACCTGAGCCATCTCATCCCGAACCCGGAACTGAAACTCCTGGACGAACGGGTCGGCCTCATAGTTCGCACTCCGCACCTGAGAGGAAGAAGAAGTTATTTTAACCAAAAAAAAAAATAAATAAATAAAGCTTCATGGTGTCATCTGCTGGTTCCAGGACGCTCACCAGCCGGCTGATCTCCTCCTGACGGTCCGGTGCAGAGCGAGCCGTGGCTTTGATCATCGTGGACGTCTGGTTATCGGTCAGTTTCTTAATGCAGCGCTGCCCAGCAACTATATTACACACCTAAATGTAAAGAAACACAAGTTTAGGGTAATCCAGCTCAACAATCAGACTAAAACCACCTTTTCTCACTGGCTTTTGATTCGAGGAGATTTTCACTTTGTCTTAAAAAAATAAATAAAATAATCATCTGTATATAATGTTTTTTCTGCAATTTTTGCACTGTTTCTTTTTCTTATCTATTCCTGCACTGCCTTTATACTTTTTCTTTGGAGCTGCTGTAACGGTGAACTTTCCCCACTGTGGGATCAATAAAGTTTATCCTTATCCTTTTATTCAGGATATTTTATCATCTTCTTGTATTTATGACAGATTTTTTTACACGTCAAGTTTTCTAGATTTTAACCACAAAGCACTTTGGTTTGTTTATAAATGTGCTTTATGAATGAATTTAACTTTGAACATTAATTGTGTTCAAGCTCCTTTCTTGTTCAGAAAAGGGTGATTTGGTTTTGTTTACCCAAACCAATCAGAATCAAATGACATGGAAGTTGCAGTACTGGTTGCTTCCATTTTTATTTCTGAACGTGTCGGTCTCATCCATGGTTTTATTCTTTTCTTGAACGTAGATGAATGTGGAAAAGATCTAAATAACTGAACGACTCCAGCAGAGGCCATATTTTTAATTATTGATCCTTAGATATGGACAAAAGAGCTACACTTTCATACAAGAGTAGCATTGAGCTGAGTAATCATCAGTTTCACTTCTCTGTTCATTTCTAGTTCATGTGTGGAAACTTTAAAACTTTTTCTTCAAGGCAAAATTAGCCTTATGTTGTTAAATTACAACATGAAGATGATACGGAAGCAGATTAGAACTCTTTACATTAAACACCAACATCTAGACCTCTATAAACATCTAGACCTCTATGAACACCAGCATCTAGACCTCTATGAACACCTAGACCTCCATGAACACCAACATCTAGACCTCTATGAACACCAACATCTAGACCTCTATAAACACCAACATCTAGACCTCTATGAACATCTAGACCTCTATGAACATCTAGACCTCTATGAACACCAGCATCTAGACCTCTATGAACATCTAGACCTCTATGACCATCTAGACCTCTATGAACACCTAGACCTCTATGAACACCAACATCTAGACCTCTATGAAGACTGGAAGCTTGTCCTTTCAAACTTTCCACTCATCAGATTCTATTGATGTTAGAGCCTCAAAAGTTGGTGAAATGTCAACTAAAGACTGTATTTTAGTAGAAATATGGATTCATCCATTTATAAACACTTACAGGAACTTTATGGAAACACTATATCAGCCTGGATTGTAAATTTGGCACCTTTTTGGGGGCAAAAATGAGAAATTTTGCTTCTGCTGGAGCCATTCAATCATTTAGATCTGATGGAAACTACTCAGTATGTGATAACTGGCAGTTACTCTGAACTTCTGAATGCTTTTCTGCAAAGGAAAACATGCAAATTGTGTAATAATAATCTTTAATGATTGAACTTCATCATGCGGTCCTCACCTCCAGCGGCAGGTAGGTGTGCTTCTGTTCCTGTCCCACCTGCAGACAGGGCAGGTGAGGGTATTTGAGCTGCAGGTTGTACTTCTCTCTGAAGTACTGCGCCACCGTTCTCTCCACCGTCTGGCCGTTCTCGAGCTGCAGCGGAAATCTGCGGACGTGAAAAGCAACAAGAATCTCTCGTTACCGTGACGCCGACGGCAGCTAACAGCTACCGAGGTGCGATGTGGGAACATACGTCTGGAGGCTGGCAGGACGGCGCGTCACGTTGCAGACTCGGTACTTCCTACGCATGGTTCCACAGTGTGTCACTTCCACCTTAAGACCTGTGAAGATGGTGCAGGAGATAAACATTAGTAAGAGACAAACTGGAACAACTGAGTTAGCTTCAGTCACTGAGATGTAACTTTCATCTGTGTCTCAGTTACGCTGATAGTCAGGAAGTTACCACAACATCAGACGTACCTTTGATCTCTTTGGTGAACTTGACTCTGTGGGAGTCGGTGAGAGGTCGCGGCTGCTCGTCGATGTTGTGGATGTCCAGAACCTCACACATGAACTGGATGACCGGCTGGGCTTTATAGAACGCCGTGGCGGACACTGGAACACAGGGACAGGCAGAAATGTAAATAAATATGTCAGGGGTGTCCAACATGCGGTCCGTGGGCCAAAAGCTGTCCTCCAGAGGGTCCAATCTGGCCCTCAAAATGTAAAAATTCCAGAGAAGACATTAACTGCAGATTGTAAATTAGTAAAACTATAAATTTAAAATCATTTCTAGACCATGACAAGTTGTTTGGATCAGAAAGTAAAATACTAGATTGTTCATTGTTCTTTTGCCATTGTGTGTCTTATTTTTATCTTGATTTTGTTGGTTTTTTGGTCTTGTTTTGTCTCATTTTTTTTGTCTGTTTTGTGTCTCACTTTTGTAATATTTTGTCAGGTTTTTGTTGTGTTTTTTTTTTTAATCGTTTTGATCATAAAGTAAAATACTATAGCCTTCAGTTCAGTTCAATGTTTTGCAATAAGATAATTCCTTAAATGTGAGCTTTTTTGCACTAAAACAAAGGAACCATTAGGAGTTGTGGTTATTTCTAGGTTATTATGCTGTGGTTTTACTGGTTTTACTGGAGATCAAACTGGACTAAGATGAGTTTGACACCCCTGAAATATGTCAGATACCAGCAGAGGTGGATGAAGGTATACTTAGAACACGTCACTCCACTTCAGGGCCTGAACAACAAACACAGGAACTGTTGAACCTTTGAGTCGATCACGAGGTTTTGATTCAGACAAAAGAACATTTTAATTGATTAGTAGTTTTACAGCAACACTGGAAATTCTGTGTTGAGAAAAAGGAAATCATCATTCCTAATTTCACTCGTTACAAATCTCATCAGAATGACAACTAATTGTTTAAGGGGTTGCATTCCCAAAAGAGATTAAAGTACACAGCATATCATTCTAAAATCCTACCTCTGGTTAGCATAAAGGCTCAAACAGCATGTCCAAATCTAGTAAAATCCTTCCAAGAGCACCTTGAAATCTCACCAAATAACATTATTTCTAGTTTGCTAAACCTTTGCATAAAAAACCCATTAAAAAACAGTTGTTGTTGCTTTTTACTGGGGTTTTTTATGTGATTTCTTGCCCAACCACAGTAAGTTTCAGGAATCTGAGAAGACTCCAGGAAAAAGTCAAGCATATAAAACCCGTAAAATCACAGCTTATATTTTAAAACTTCTTATTATTGAAAGGATTAACCAAACGAGAAGTGATCTGTTAACTAGTCGGCTCTAAATGCACTGAGATGGAAGAGTAAAGTTCAATGGAATCTGTTTTTTTTATAGATACAAATGAGATTTTTGCATGTTTCTGACCAGGACTGGCTCTCATGTTTTTCACCACATCCAGACCATCATCCTGGAGCTCCAGTCCTTGTTCTACTCATAACTACACCTGGTTTACAAGTACAACTAATCTGAAATAAAGTTCCCATCTGACCCCATCAAAATCAGCTGATTTTAGGCACAATAACTTTAGTATATTTAATAGAACCAATCAAAGTTCTACCTTCATACTACGAATATTTCCAGAGTTCCAGGTCCTTAAAGTCCATAGAGGTGGGTCCAGATTTATCCCTTTTTAATAGACTTTTTCCATCATTTCTGAGCCTCAGAACGTCATCAGTCCAGCAGATAGAACCATGACATTTAGGAGGAGCAACACATCTGAGTTCTGGGAAAAACCACAACTAAAATAACTTTAAAAAAATGGACAATCACTACAAAAATGGCCAAAATTACCACAAAAAGACACAAAATCACCCCAAAAAGAGCCAAAACTACCCCGGAAGGTTCAAATATGCCACAAAAAACATGCAAAATTACCACAAAAAGTACCAAAATTACCACAAAACGGGTGAATTTCCAACAAAAAGTCAAATTTGGCATAAAAAACTTGCAAAATTACTCCAAAAACAGCCAAAGTTACCCTGAAATGTTCAAATATGCCAGCAAAAACATGGAAAATCACCACAAAAACAGCCAAACTTACCACCAAAAGGACCAAAACTACCACAAAACATGCAAAATTGTGACAAAAACTCAAATTCAGCACTTAAAAAAAAACAGTTCCTTCCTGACCTTCTCAGAACATCTGGTTCTTCATGTCCAGTAACTTTATTAATGATCAGAGTTCTACCTTCATCCTGGGAATATTTCCAGAGTTCCAGGTCCTTGAAGTCCATAGAGGTGGGTCCAGATTTATCACTGTTTAATGGACTTTTCCATCATTTCTGAGCCTCAGAACTTCATCAGTCCAGCAGATAGAACCATGACATTTAGGAGGAGAAAAACATCTGAGTTCTGATAAAAACTGACAGCAGATCAGTTTTACATTCATCCAGATGTCACAGTCTGAACACTGAATCCAATTTCTGTTCATTTTCTCTATAACCAACTGTGATCATCAGTATTATGGGATGTATCCTAGTGTGAACAGTTTAGAGTCCTAGAAACAATCATTGGTTCCCTGGATGTGGTTCTGTTTTCTGATAATTCACCCGAGAAAACTTTAAAAAGTTGATTCTGGATAAACTTTAAGGCTTATAGCAGCATGTTGGTAGGTGGTTGGTCAGAACTGTTAGAAACAGAGAAACAGAGTTCATTTTTGACAATCTTGGGTCATTTTCACAACTTCCGGCCCATCTCCAACCTCCCCTTCATATCCAAAACATTAGAACGTGTCGTCGCTGCCCAGTTGAAAACTCATCTCACCTCCAACAACCTGTATGAAACCTTTCAATCCGGATTCCGCTCTCATCACAGCACTGAAACTGCTCTCCTCAAGGTCACCAACGATCTCCTCCTCTCCTCAGACTCTGGACAAGTCACCATCCTCATTCTTCTCGACCTCTCAGCAGCATTTGACACAATAAATCACTCCATCCTCCTGTCCCGCCTTCAATCCTCCATTAACATCACCGGCACCGCCCTCACCTGGTTCACATCATATCTCACTAATCGACAACAATTCATCAAGGTCAACAACTGCACATCCCCCACCGCCCCCCTGTCCCATGGTGTCCCTCAAGGATCAGTCCTTGGCCCCCTCCTCTTTATCCTGTACCTCCTCCCCCTCGGCAACATCATCCGCCGCCACAACCTACACTTCCATTGCTACGCCGACGATATCCAACTCTACATCTCCACCGACACCACCGCCACCACCACCCTCCCCTCTCTCTCCAGCTGCTTGGCCGACATTAAATCCTGGATGAGGAAAAATTTTCTCCTGTTAAACTGTGACAAGACTGATCTCATCTTTATTGGACCTAAATCACTCACACCATTTCCCCACTCCTGCATTACCATTGATAACACCACCCTATCTCCTTCCGCTCACATCCGCAACCTTGGTGTGATATTTGACAGCAACCTCACTTTTGAACCCCACATTAATCAGATCACCAAAACTGCCTATTTCCATCTCCGCAACATCGCCCGTCTCCGCCCCTTCCTCTCCTTCTCAGCCGCTGAAACCCTCATTCATGCCTTCGTCACTTCCCGCCTTGACTACTGCAATAGCATTCTCTTCGGCTCCACCTCCAAAGTTCTCAATAAACTTCAACACATTCAAAACTCTGCTGCCCGACTCCTCACCCGAACCTGTTCTCATGACCATATCACCCCCGTCCTGCAAAACCTCCATTGGCTCCCCATTTCACACCGCATCCAGTACAAACTGCTTCTCCTCACCTTCAAGTCCATCCATAATCTTGCCCCCTCTTACCTTACCGATCTGCTCCTCCCTTACACCCCCCCCAGGAATCTCCGTTCATCCCACGCAAACCTCCTTTCCATCCCGCACAGGACCAGCCGGCGACATTGGGGGGACAGAGCCTTCGCCATTGCCGCCCCCACACTCTGGAACTCACTCCCCCATGCCCTCCGTGACTGCACCAACCTCACCACATTTAAATCCCTTTTAAAGACTCACCTTTTTAGAACCGCTTTCCTTAAGTGATTCTGTATTTTATCTTGAACTTGTTTTACCATTTATTGATTTTAATTAACTGTTTTGTTTTATCTTGTTGTTTTTTATGTACAGCGTCTTTGAGTTATTGGAAAAGCGCTTTATAAATTAAATTTATTATTATTATTATTATTATTATTTTGGAAAAGTTTTTTATCTTTTTGGGCAAAAATTTAGTAATTTAGGAGACATTTCTGATCGTTTTCAGTGATTTTTGGGGTTCTTTTGGACATCTTTTGACTCTTTTCGCACAATTCTTGAGTCATTCAGGACAAGTTTAGGGGAAAAAGGTCATTTAATGCTCATATCAGCATGTGTAATAGTTGTGGTGATTGGTCAGAACTATTAGAGACGATGGAAGGAGAAACCAGGATCATCTAGAGACAGGATTCCTTCTTAGGGTTAACTCAAACCCTTTTCCAGCAGGTGAATGTTTAATTAGGAATCATTTCGTTAACTTCGCAAGTTAGAAAACTACAAGCCAGCTTTACATTTTCATTTCTTTTTCCTTTGAGTTCTGCCTCCTTTGATTGTTAATTATCTTTCTGAGTGATAAATAACTTTGCTAAACCAACAACAACTGTTTTTACATTGCACCTCTGTTCCCTAACAGAGGTGGGATGGAACAACCAGTTTAGTTTCTTTTAGTTGCTCCTTCTTGTTTCCAGTCTTTAAAACTTTCTGTTTAGCGGTTCCTTTCAATGTTCCTGTTTCCACTTCCGGTACTCACCGTCGATGTTGAGCATCATCTTCCACATGGCCGGCCGGACCGACTGATGGAAGCCGAACCAAACCTCCCTGCCTCCACCCAGCGGATGGTCGTAGCCCTCTGGGGAGGAGAAGAAGGACCGTCCAACAGGAGTGTACCTGGGGAGGACACACAGGTGACCAAAAATAAACCGAGGCCAGGAGCTGCATTCCCTGAGAGGTTCACTCGGTGCAGCATAACAAGCCACAGACCTCAGGAGGCTAAAAAGGCGGTCGTTCATGTTACCGAAAGCTATTTGG
>CM049580.1:1965052-1977552 GCA_027123335.1 Amphiprion clarkii | reverse complement strand
GAGACCTTCTGTTGATGCATCTCCAGGTCGCTTCCTCCCCTGGTCCCATGGCGAGACAAAATATTACAAAAATGAGACAAAAAACAACCAAAAAATGAGACAAACGACATGAAATAAAACAAAAAAAGGAAAAAATTAGACCAAAAAGTTACAAAGCAACAAAAACATAGATAAACAACACAAGCGTGACAAAAAACCCCACAAAATGACAAAAACAGTACACAAAACAAGGAATAAAGCGAAACACAAATGACAAAAATAACACAAAAAACACAAGCGAGACAAAAAGGAAACACAACACAAACAAAATGACAAAAATGAGAAAAGACAAAACAAGTCAAAAAACAACAAAAACAAGACAAAATATTAAAAAAAACAAGACACAAAATGACAAAAAATGAGAAACAAAACGATAAAAAGACAAGAAACAAAATGACAAAAACAAGAGACAAACAACAAAAGTCAGACAAAAAACAACAAAAACAGACAAACTATTGAAAAATGAGACACAAAATGACAAAAACGAGAAACAAAATGACAAAAACGAGAAACAAAATGACAAAAAACGAGAAACAAAACGACAAAAGACGAGAAACAAAGACAAAAACATGAGACAAATGACAAAAGTCAGACAAAAAAAAAAAGAAACAAGGTCGAGCGGCTGTGAGTGAAGAAATGAAACGTCTGAGGCTGTGAGGCGTTCAGGGTCAACAGCCGACCCTGAACGCCTCACAACGAGGAGACCTGCTGATGCATCCCCAGGTCGTTTCCTCCCCTGTGACCTCCCCATGGCGATGGCGCCCACGTTGCCACGGTTTCCCCATGGCAACCGAAGGCACGCCGACAGCGGGAGGCAGGAAAAAATAGGTGCCCACAGATTGGTCTCATCGCATTCATTTAGATTTTTAAAGCTAAAAAATAACAGAAAGCAGAGGGAAAAAGTGGGATTTTCTTTTGAACTTGAGCTCAGCAGACGAGGGACGGCAGCAGCAGTAAATGAGCCAAAAAGACAACGGTTCACTGCAGCCCGAGCACCAACGGAGAGATTAATGACCACTTGTCGGGTGGCTTCATCATACAAAGGCAGCGTAGAAACATGAGCTCAGTCAAGGCTGACATTCAGCCCACACACTGGTGTAACATCGTCCTAATGTCTCTGCAGTGCCGCTTTAACGTCCTAATGTCTCTGCAGTGCCGCTTTAACGTCCTAATGTCTCCATAGCTCCGCTTTAACGTCCTAATGTCTCCGTAGCGCCGCTTTAACGTCCTAATGTCTCTGCAGCGCCGCTTTAACGTCCTAATGTCTCTGCAGTGCCGCTTTAACGTCCTAATGTCTCCGTAGCTCCGCTTTAACGTCCTAATGTCTCTGTAGCGCCGCTTTAACGTCCTAATGTCTCTGCAGCGCCGCTTTAACGTCCTAATGTCTCCGTAGCGCCGCTTTAACGTCCTAATGTCTCTGTAGCGCCGCTTTAACGTCCTAATGTCTCTGCAGTGCCGCTTTAACGTCCTAATGTCTCTGCAGCGCCGCTTTAACGTCCTAATGTCTCTGCAGTGCCGCTTTAACGTCCTAATGTCTCTGCAGCGCCGCTTTAACGTCCTAATGTCTCCGTAGCGCCGCTTTAACGTCCTAATGTCTCCGTAGCGCCGCTTTAAACGTCCTAATGTCTCCGTAGCGCCGCTTTAACGTCCTAATGTCTCCGTAGCGCCGCTTTAACGTCCTAATGTCTCCGCAGCGCCGCTTTAACGTCCTAATGTCTCCGTAGCGCCGCTTTAACGTCCTAATGTCTCCGTAGCGCCGCTTTAACGTCCTAATGTCTCCGTAGCGCCGCTTTAACGTCCTAATGTCTCTGTAGCGCCGCTTTAACGTCCTAATGTCTCCGTAGCGCCGCTTTAAAGTCCTAATGTCTCCGCAGCGCCGCTTTAACGTCCTAATGTCTCCGTAGCGCCGCTTTAACGTCCTAATGTCTCCATAGCGCCGCTTTAACGTCCTAATGTCTCTGTAGCGCCGCTTTAACGTCCTAATGTCTCCTGTAGCGCCGCTTTAACGTCCTAATGTCTCTGTAGCGCCGCTTTAACGTCCTAATGTCTCTGCAGCGCCGCTTTAACGTCCTAATGTCTCTGTAGCGCCGCTTTAACGTCCTAATGTCTCCATAGCGCCGCTTTAACGTCCTAATGTCTCTGTAGCGCCGCTTTAACGTCCTAATGTCTCCATAGCGCCGCTTTAACGTCCTAATGTCTCTGTAGCGCCGCTTTAACGTCCTAATGTCTCTGTAGCGCCGCTTTAACGTCCTAATGTCTCTGTAGTGCCGCTTTAACGTCCTAATGTCTCTGCAGCGCCGCTTTAACGTCCTAATGTCTCCGTAGCGCCGCTTTAACGTCCTAATGTCTCCGCAGCGCCGCTTTAACGTCCTAATGTCTCCATAGCTCCGCTTTAACGTCCTAATGTCTCTGTAGCGCCGCTTTAACGTCCTCATCTCACCAAACAGCTGGTTTATAACACTCAGGATGTGCAGACAGGTACATTAGAAACTTAATACTCTGCAGAAATACCAAATATATATATATATTATTATTTTTCTTGATAAATTTCAGGTTGTTCATTATGTTTAGTAAAAAGATAATTCCTTAAATGTGAACATTTCTGCAGTAAAACAAAGGAACCATTAGGAGTTGTGGTTATTTCTAGGTTATTCTGCTGTGGTTTTACTGGTTTTACTGGAGATCAGACTGGACTGGATGTGGAACCTGGACTAAAATGAGTTTGACACCTCTGGTTGAGAAAATGAAGTGATTTTTTTGACAGAAGGACACTTTAGAGAAGATGCTATTTTAAATTCCTCATTCTCATTTCAGTAAATAAATACCGATTTCTCTACATTTATTACCATCACGTTCAAACACAGTCCTGTAATTTACACCTTCAATAAGAGGAAGAAGTCCTCAGATTAATAACTTTATTAATTGTACGCTGTAAAATACTTCATTCCATTATTTTTCTTCTCAATCAAGAATTGAACTGAAATTGATTTAGCTGTAGTTGATGGAGTAAACCCAATTAATTAACACAAATTTAAAACGTGAATGATATTAGTGGAATTCTGAAAGGAAAAACAAGACTTTCTGCTCACAACAAATATTTGATCATCAGGAAACCATTTATCTACAAACATTCATTCTAAAATGTGAGGATTTTCTGCTCTTCTGTGTTTAACTTTAAGCTTTAAATTAAATATCTTTGCATCTGTTTTGTTAGTGAGAACAGAGGAGATACCTGCAGAATCCCCTTCAGGGTTTTTCCCAGAGCTCAGGATGAGGATGACGACACATGATGACGGTAAACATGACTGAATGATTTCAAGTTTTGATTTGAAAAGACGCAATCAGCTGCAATTTAAACAACTCATTATGCATTATTATGACTAACCCTTAAACTGTCAGAAATCAGAATATCTGTCAAACAAATCACAATTAGTCATTTTCTCCAAATCATTCATTCAGAGTTCAGTAAAGTCAGTGAGTCTGTGTCGCCGTAACCAAAAGGAATCTGTGCATTTTCCTGTTATTTATGATCATTTAAAGACAAAAAAAAAGTGTTTTATGAAACCCCAATTATCACAATTGGTTAAAGACACACATTTTCATTGGCTAAGATGATTTTAGAGAGGAAACAAAAACCACTGAGCTCTGTGAACGGAAACAAAACTATTAACTGAGAAAATATCAACATACAAATGAACTGGCAATTAAATAAACACGATATACATACATATACACATATATACATATACACATATATATACATACATATACACATATATACATATACACATATATATACATATACACATATATATACACACACATTATATATACATATATATACACACACACATACACACACATTTGGTGTCATGTTTATTTACATTTCTAAGTCACTACAAACTTTGAATGGCAGCATACATGAGTTAAACTTGCTCAAAAATGAGTTAAAGTTTCTCTATATTTATTAAAGTTGCTCTATATTAATTAAAATTGCTCTACATTAAATAAAATTGCTCTACATTAAATAAAGTTGCTTTATATTAATTAAAGTTGCTCTATATTAATTAAAGTTGCTCTATATAAATAATCAGCACATTAAATAATAGATGGCAGATTAATTGTGTAGAAACGGCAGCAGAACCACTGTGAACCAGTAATGAACCTCTGTTTTATGTTTTTTTCCTTCCAGTTCACCGCTGACCCCACAAACATCAATAATACACAAGCTGTTGCTCCTGGCAACGCAGCAGATTGACTTGTGCCCGCTGTACCCGGCTGACCTGTAATCAACGCAGCCGGCTGAGCGGTAACCATGGCAGCGGCTTCAGACGGAAACGAGCCGACCTCTCCGGCTTCAGACACACCTGACGGATCGACACCTGCCTCTGACAGCCGGAGTGACGTCGGCAACAAAGGGAACCTGTGAGACCGGTTTCAGGGCAAACACTGCCGTACCGAGGCGCTGAGCTGACCGGAAACTAACTACCATCTCCCAGTTAACACTCACTTTATGTTAAAGCTGGACAAAGACAGGGCTTTTAGTGGGAACGGTCATTCTCTTATCATTTTGTGTCTTGTTTTTGTCATTTTGTGTTTTTGTTATGTCTTGTTTTTGTTGTTTCCTGTCTTGTTTTTGTCGTTTAATGTCTTGTTTTTGTCGTGTCTTGTTTTTGTTGTTTCGTGTCTTGTTTTTGTCGTTTTTGTCGTTTTGTGTCTTGTTTTTGTCATTTTGTGTTTTTGTTATGTCTTGTTTTTGTTGTTTCGTGTCGTTTTTGTCATTGTGTCTCGTTCTTGTCGTTTCGTGTCTTGTTTTTGTCGTTTTATGTCGTTTTTGTCTTGTTTTTGTCGTTTTATGTCTTGTTTTTGTCGTTTTATGTCTTGTTTTTGTCGTTTTGTGTCTTGTTTTTGTCGTTTCTTGTTTTTGTTGTTTTGTGTCATTTTTGTCATTGTGTCTCGTTCTTGTCATTTCGTGTCTTGTTTTTGTCGTTTTATGTCGTTTTTGTCTTGTTTTTGTCGTTTTGTGTCTTGTTTTTGTCGTTTTATGTCTTGTTTTTGTCGTTTTATGTCTTGTTTTTGTCATTGTGTCTTCGTTTTGTTGTTTTGTGTCTTGTTTTTGTCATTTTGTGTCTTGTTTTTGTTGTTTTGTGTCTTGTTTTTGTCATTGTGTCTCGTTCTTGTTTCGTGTCTTGTTTTTGTCGTTTTATGTCTTGTTTTTGTCGTTTTATGTCTTGTTTTTGTCGTTTTGTGTCTTGTTTTTGTCGTTTTATGTCTTGTTTTTGTCATTTTGTGTCTTGTTTTTGTCGTTTTGTGTCTTGTTTTTGTCATTTCGCGTCTTGCTTCTGTCTTTACATCATCAACCAGTTTTCCTAAAGAATGGGTAGAACAAAGCTATGTCTTCTCTTATAGTTTTCCTATTTTCATTGCACTTTTCTGTCTTGAAATTTCAACAATATTCCGATTAATTGCTCCAGCTCCAGTTTCCATATATCTACAGCTGCGTTTTATCTGGATCATAATGTATAAATGCGCACATTTTTATGTCTGAATAATTGTTAGACTGTAATTAACATGATTTATAGATGGGTTTTATGCAGAAAATACAGAAATTATCTCATCTGCTGCTACTTTATGGTGTATAATTGCTAAAATACGACCCTTGTAAATTATATATTAATCATTTTGATGCATTAATAACATTTCAGTCACAACTTAGAGGCTGCATCCTCCTTTCAGCAGTTGGAAATACGGGTTGCATTAGTTGAAAAGATCCTTTAAAGCTATTTCTGATTGTAACCTTGGGCTTAGAGGTGGTGAAATAATGCAGAGACAAGAAGGTAAATGCAAATAATCACTTCTTGAGCACAAACACAGCTGATATCTCAGCATCTGTTAGCTGGAACAAATATTAAAATTCAGATTATTGCTGCAGTCTGGACCAGACAAGCTTCTGAAGCTGATTTCTAGACCAGATGACATTTTAGATTAAAAAACAAATGCAGATCCTATAATCTGAATATTGTGGTTTTCTAGATAGAGTTCTTCTACAGCAGGGGTGTCCAACATGTGGCCCGTGGGCCAAAAGCTGTCCTCCAGAGGGTCCAATCCGGTCCTCAAAGTGTAAAAATTCCAGAGAAGACATTAACTGCAGATTGTAAATTAGTAAAACTATAAATTTAAAATCATTTCTAGACCATGACAAGTTGTTTGGATCAGAAAGTAAAATACTAGGCTGCTCATTGTTCTTTTGTCATTTTGTGTCTCATTCTTGTAATATTTGTGGGTTTTTTGTCTTTGTTTTCATTTGTCTTGTGTTTTTGTCAATTTGTTTCTTATTTTTGTTATTTTTGTGTTTTGCTTTATTCGTTGTTTTATTTTTGTCATTTGTCCATTTTTTTGCCACTTTGTAACTGTTCTGTCTAATCTGTCTCTTTCTTTGTTTTTTGTTGTTTGTCTCATTTTTTTTGTCATTTTTGTGTCTCATTTTTCTAATATGTCTTTTGTCATTCTGATCATAAAGTAAAATACTATATCGTTCAGTTCCAGATACCTTTGACTAAATATTTTGTTTATTTGTAGATCCACTGCGATCTGAAAGTTGTAATGTGGAAATGATAAAACTTGAATTTATTTTTCTTCATAAATTTCAGGTTGTTCATGATGTTTTGTAAAAAGATAATTCCTTAAATGTGAACTTTTTTGCACTAAAACAAAGGAACCATTAGGAGTTATTTCGGTTATTTCTAGGTTATTCTGCTGTGGTTTTACTGGTCCGGTCCACTGGAGATCAGACTGGACTGGATGTGGTCCTGAACTAGAATGAGTTTGACTCTCCTGGTTTAAACGCGACATTTAACATCATTACATGTATGTTGAGGCTGAATGGTTTTGCTCAGACTGTAATCAACATTGTTTAGAAGTGGATTTTACACATATAATGAAAAAATAGTCTCGTTGACTGTACAAATTCAGGCCTTGTGAATTAATGGAAGTTATTTTTGATGCTTTAATACACATTTCTGTCACAGTATGGGGCTGTAATCGTCTTTGGTAAGTAGGAAAGTGCATTCTATGAGCTGTAGGAGCCTTTTGAACGAGTCAAACTGGTTGTAAACTGGGGCAGAGAGCAGAAATAACAACTCAGAGCCATAAAGATGATGCAGATAATCAGCTTTTAACAACTTCTAAACAGCTGACAGAACAGACCTGCTTTAACCAGACGTCCGGTACCGAGCTTAACCACCGTGAACCGGCCCAGCTCTCCACCAGCGGCTCAAACTTTAGCGAAGCTCCGCAGAGTCTCAAAATAACTCGGCGGCACCTGAACACCGCGTTAGCTCGGCTCGACTCGGCCCGTTTCGGCTCGGCGGTCAGTCCGATGAACCCACCTGTTGTTCCGATTTCCATTCATGAGGTCTCTGTCCGGAAGAACCGGCACCGTGTGGTCGATGGTCCTGCGTCAGCTGTCCCCGCGGCTCTCCTCTGCCCGCTCTCCGCTCACTGCTCCCCGGTGATGTGGAACCGGCCCGCTCGGGGTCCCCCCCTCCGACTGGAAGTTCCTCTCTCCCCCGAAACTGACAGCTGAAAAGTTGAACCGAATATCGACGCGTCCGTCCTGTGTCGCTCTTTCCACCGTAACCGGATAAAAAATACGGTTCTCCGGTGTGTTAACGGTGTTTGTGGCAGTTTGGACCCGAACTTGGCGGAGTTTCGCGGCGGCGGAGAAGCTAAGCTCCGGTTAGCTTTAGCTGCTGACAACCAGCAGCCGACCGGCGACACGACACCGATATTCACCGTGTCAGCGGCACAGTTCGTCGTCCCGCTGGGTTAACGTGACAGTCCGGGGTTGTTCTTTATCACACAGATACCGGCTGTTCACCGGGCTGGCGTCCTCCTCAGTATCGGTGAGAAACCGGTCTGCGGTCCGCTCCTCACCGCCCTCCTTCCGCCACAGCGCCAAGCTAACGGCGGCTACAGCTAACCACTTCCGCAGCGCTCCTCCAAAACAAAAGCACGAATTACCCTCTAATGGGTAATAATGGAGATTTCCGGTTTAAAAAATAAAACATCTTTTCGAAGTGATTTGCTGTATTATGCTTTTTAACTAACGAAATTTTATTGAATTTGAAGGTTCATCGAAACCTAACGTGTCAGAAATGTATAAGACAATGTTAACATCATAAAAATTGAATAGAGTTAAGGTATTTTAAGGTCAATATAGAATTGCGGGACTTTTTCTATCATAGTTGACATTTTTGCTGTTTTCAGGCCTAAAATCAACATGGTCGCCTATAACCAAACACCACATGGCATTTTAGAAAAAGATTCTTCTAAATATTATATATATATACAATTGAGTAAAACTGAAATTGAAAATTATTTATAAATATATTGTATCTGTCATGATTATCTCCACTTAAAAAGAACACAATCAAAACAATTTTTTGAATAAGCTCATTTTTATTATTGTTTAGCTAATTAGAAGGCGGTTGTTATTAAATTCAGACGGTTGTGTAGTTGTCATTTTATTGTGAATCCAGTCATTTTTATTAATAAATGATTGTTGCCTTTAAAGAGGTGACGGTGTTGTCTTCTTTATGGAGACAGTAGGTGGTGCTCACTTCCTTCAATGAGCCTTTTAAATGATATTTTGAGTGAAATCATCTTTTGTCTCGAAACCAGACTGTAAACGTGGGTCGTATCAGTGTTTTTTACATCATATTTAGAAGTAAGACACCTATAAGTTGTGTTTTATCAGTTTCATGTCTGTCCAGGTGGTTTAGAAGCTCATAAATGACTGAGAGAAGCTCCTGGTCCGTTACATGGAGTTGCTGCCTCCATGCTGTAGATGTCTCCAGAACCCAAGCTGTGAGAAACCACAGAAGAAGAGAAGCAGGAAGCATCAGACAGCAGCATGAGGGGGAGGAGAACTTAGTGGAGCTTTATTAATATTGTTATTATATATTATATCTAGTGTGTGAGCAGGAGGAGCTGCTGATGGGAACCAGCCTTCATCTTGATGTTGTGTTGAACCAGCATGGAAAAGGTGATCAGCTGTTTCCAGAAGAGGCCAGATGCAGTTTCCAGGCTGATCTGCTTCCCCTGGGCAGGTGGAGGATCCATCCACTACGCCCGCTGGGGAAACATCCTCAACTCCTCCACTGAAGGTTCAACACAGCACACACAATATCTCTATCTATCTATCTATATCTATCTATCTATCTATCTATCTATCTATCTATCTATCTATCTATCTATCTATCTATCTATCTATCTATCTATCTATCTATCTATCTATCTATCTATCTATCTATCATCTATCTATCTATCTATCTATCTATCTATCTATCTATCTATCTATCTATAGTCTATCTATCTATAGTCTATCTATCTATCTATCTATCTGTCTATCTATCTATCTATCTATCTATCTATCTATCTATCTATCTATCTATCTATCTATCTATCTATCTATCTATCTATCTATCTATCTATCTATAGTCTATCTATCTATCTATCTATAGTCTATCTATCTATCTATCTATCTATCTATCTATAGTCTATCTATCTATCTATCTATCTATCTATCTATCTATCTATCTATCTATCTATCTATCTATCTATCTATCTATCTATCTATCTAGTCTATCTATAGTCTATCTATCTATCTATCTATCTATCTATCTATAGTCTATCTATCTATCTATCTATAGTCTATCTATCTATCTATCTATCTATAGTCTATCTATCTATAGTCTATCTATCTATCTATCTATAGTCTATCTATCTATAGTCTATCTATCTATAGTCTATCTATCTATCTGTCTATCTATCTATCTATCTATCTATCTATCTATCTATCTATCTATCTATCTATCTATCTATCTATAGTCTATCTATCTATCTATCTATCTATAGTCTATCTATCTATCTATCTATCTATCTATAGTCTATCTATCTATCTATCTATCTATCTATCTATCTATCTATCTATCTATCTATCTATCTATCTAGCTATAGTCTATCTATCTATAGTCTATCTATCTATCTATCTATCTATAGTCTATCTATCTATCTATCTATAGTCTATCTATCTGTCTATCTGTCTATCTATCTATTGTTATTATTATTCAGGTTAAATGATCCGTTAGAGTTGAATCCTGTTTGACCAAAAGGATATCAAGAATGTAAACAAGTCACAAAAACTAGATAGATAGATAGATAGATAGATAGATAGATAGATAGATAGATAGATAGATAGATAGATAGATAGATAGATAGATAGATAGATAGATAGATAGATAGATAGATAGATAGATAGATAGACTATAGATAGATAGACTATAGATAGATAGACAGACTATAGATAGATATTTAATCATTCGCATTAAACTTCTTTGTTACAGCAGCTGCAGTTACAGTTCAAACTCCACATCTCCACTGAAAATAAAACATCTAGGAACAAAATTGTGCTGACAGAAGCACTGAAATATACTAAAAACTCAGCGTGAAATGACATATTTGTAATATGTAAAAATCTGGTGTTCAAAAATTTAAAAATAACATTAATTTACACTATTTTAATATAGTGTAATTAAAAAATATTTTTGTAATAAAAATATGACATGTATAAATTACAATATCAAAGAATATTTTTAAGAAATAATGTAAAATGTAAATGTGTGTGTGTACTGATCAAAATGTTAAAAAAAAGTCATGTAAAAAAATACAGCATGCAAAAGTATGACAAATATACAATACAAAAATATAGTGTTCAGAAATGTTTTTAAAAGAGGGAAATGTATATTGTGTACAATAGTGCTGAAAAAGTCATATAAAGAAATACAGTTTGCAAAATGTGACAAATATGTTATATAAAAAACATACAGTGTCCAAAACTGTACAATACATAAATAAATACATGTGCAATAGTTTTAAAATGTGTCATTTAAAGAACATACACACAAACATGTGAAGTAAATAATATACAACAGGGCCTTTTTGAAAATACTTGGAGAAGCATTTCTGGTCTTTATTAGTGATATTATTATCATTTATTAGTGTTGTGAGGCGCTACATCACCAAACATTACCAGAACGCCTTAGAACAAAGTAGAAGTTAAAGACGCTTTCTGCTTTTATGAATCATTTCAGACTTATAAAAATATAAACAACAACATAGAAATGTTCAACATTTATCCATCTTAACACTTGTTTATTTCATTTTCATGCAGAAGAAATAATTAATCAAACTTTTAAAAAATCACTATAAATTGAAATTTTGCGTCTAACTGTTGGTGCTGCTCTTTGCTCTGTTCTCTCCATGTTTACTCAGGATTCAGTTTCACTGCCACCAAAGGGCCTTTAAATGTGTTTAAAGTAAACTTTAATGTAGAGCCGTGTTCTAAATGTTCTCTGTGTTTATTCAGTGTTTATGTTATTTTGTACACAGAGGTGGAAAAAAGTTTTCAGACACCACATGCATTCGTGAAATATTGTATTAAGACTCACTCTTAGGTCTTCAAGTGTAATTTCTTTTAGTTCATCGCAGCCAAAATACCAAATAAATCTTTAAAAAGCCAATAAAAACTTAAAATTGATTGGTTCCATAAAAATACATTTAGAAATGTTGAGTATTGGGTCATTCTGCTTCCAGTGATCCACTAATGAAGGTCGTGCTTTTTATTAAAAGTGCTTCATGTCTATATAAAGCAGCACATTGGAAAGTTCTTCAGAGGCAAAAATGGCAAAAATTTGTTAAAACTACTTCAAATATGTCAAAAAAATCCTTAAAGTTTTTCCAAAATTACCTAAAACCTGTGCAAAAATGACTCAAGCTGTTCAAATTTACTTAAAATTCATCCAAAAAGAGTTAGTATGGCCAAAAAATTACCACAAATAGGAATAAAATGACTTGAAATTCATCTAAAATATCTCAAAATCTGTCCGAACTGACTTAAATTTGTGAATGTTTGTGTATATTTGTCAAAAAATACTTTGAATTGTCTGAACGTGATCTGGAATGAGTTAGAAATGGCCTAAAATTATTCAGAATTTGTCCAAAACTAGCTAAAATATATCCAAAAATTCTGTTTGTCCAAAATGACCTAAAACTAATGAAAACGACTCGTAAACAAGGAACTCTCAGCCAGGAAGGGTCCAGCTGCCACCAGACAGGAAGTGCAGATGAAGTCCTTCAGCAGTTGGATTCACTCTGCAGACAAACCAACATCTGGACGTTCAAGGGTTTCTTCAACAATAAATGACTGCATCCTGATCCACATGGAAAACCACTGAATGGCATCACAGGAGCTCCAGCAGCAGTGGCCAAACCAAACTGCTGTCCAGTGTTCCATGTTTAGATCATGGCTGAAGGTCCTACAAGGCTGTCAAGAAGCCCCTGACCAATGAGAGATGGAGGTTAGCTTGGCGTTGTTGGACCAAGAACTGGACTGCCAGCAA
>CM049580.1:1891802-1963100 GCA_027123335.1 Amphiprion clarkii | reverse complement strand
TGGAAGAAGATTCTGTGGTCAGATGAGTCCAAAGTTGATCCAAAATAACTCAGAACTGCTCCAGAGTGAGTTAAAAAGTTCTAAAATCACTCAAAATTAGTCTGAAATGACTTTAAACTGTATGAATGTGATCTGGAATTAGTTTGAAATTCATCCAAAATCACTCAAGATTTGTTTAAAATAGCTCAAAATTAGTTAAAACTAGTTAAAACATGTCCAAAAAATTACCAAAAATTCTTAAAACTTGTGCAAAATGACTCAAACTGTTCAAATTTACTTAAAATTCATCCAAAAACAGTTAAAATGGTCAAAAAATGGCTCCAAACTGAATAAAATGACTTGAAATTCATCTAAAATACCTCAAAATTAGTCCGAACTGACTTATATTTGTGAAAAAAATGCTTGAATTGTCTGAATGTGATCTGGAATGAGTCAGAAATGGCCTAAAATTACTCAAAATGTGGCCAAAATTAATTAAAATGTATCAAAAAATTGTGTTTGTCCAAAAGGACGTAAAACTCATGAAAAGTGATCAAACATCTTGAACCAAACCGCGTCCTGAACGTTCTCTGTTGCGTCTCCTCCAGTGCTGTCGGTGAGGCTTCCCGGCAGAGAGAGTCGGTCCACAGAACCGTTCTGTGAGAACATGCAGCAGATCGTGGATGAAGTTCTGGACGTGTTGCTGCCGCTGCTGAAGGAAAAGCCGTTTGCTCTGTTTGGACACAGGTAGGACGGAGGTTTACTTTAATTCCATGAATCCTGTCTTCATTTTAACCTCACGGTAAAATCTGTTCCAGCTTCGGAGCCTTTACGAGCTTCGCCCTCGCAGATGTTCTGAAGAAACGTCACCACATGGAACCTGCTCACATCTTCCTGTCTGGAGCTTCTGCTCCTTATGTAAGTGATTCAAACACAGATAACACCTACATTTAATAACATCAGTACCTGGAACTTATTATCTTATTATCCATGCACTGCAAAAACTCTAAATCTTACCAAGTCTCTTTGTCTTATTTTTAGTCAGAATGTCTCATCCCACTGGATTTAAGATAAATTCACTTAACAAGATTAATCAATAACTGTTTGGTCTATAAAGTGTCAGAAAATGTAGAAAAAACATGAAATATAATCAGTTTATTGGCAAAGAGGAGAAAAGGAACCAGAAAATATTCACATTTAAGTAGCTGAAATCACAGAATTTAGTTTTTTTTCACACAAACTGATCAATCGACGTTCAATATAGTTGCTAAATAAATTATTGGGTGCTTGATTAATCACTGCAGCTCTGTCAATAGCTGTTATTTTATGGCCTATAAAGCTAAATAATGTATTAAAGTCTCCAAAAACTCTTCATAAAGCTGAGAGGAGATGCAGAAATGTTCAACTGATCCCATAGTAACAAAAATATTGATTGAATCTGCTTTAATGGCATGAATTTACATGGAGGGTTGCTCAGTATGAGGGATCCAGAATTCAGAGTTAGTTTCTCCTAATCGATGGTTTAAATAATTGATTATTTAATCAGCTGCAGGTTGATTTGATATCATGCGTTCGCTTCCACATTAACAATGTTTTCTGTTGTTGTTCGTCCTCCAGTCAGAGATTCGGATCAAAGCTCCAAAGAAAAGCCAGATGTCGGACGAAGACTTCCTGAGCTGGTTGACGTCCATCGGAGGAACTCCTGCTGAGCTGCTGAAGAACCCTGAAGTCCTGAAGCTCTTCCTGCCGTCGCTGAAGGCCGACCTGCACGTTGTGGAGAACTTCAGGTGGAGATATATATATGTATATACAGTGCCGTGGCAAAGTATTTGCCCCCTTCACAAATTCTTATTTTTTTGCACATTTTCCCCACCTTAATGTTTAAGATCATCAAACTAATGTAAATATCAGACAAAGATAACCCAAGTAAACACAAAATGCAATTTTTAAATGATGATCATCCAAAGCTACCTGTCCCTGTGTGAAAAAGTAATTGCCCCCTAAAGCTAATAACTGGTTGTTCTACCCTCAGCAGCGTTTTCTAGAACTGCCAGTGAGTCTTTCTTATCTCTGTGGAGATATTCTGGTCCACTCTTCTTTACAGAATAGTTTTAATTCAGAATCACTGGAGGGTTTTCCAGCATGATCGGACTTTTTAAGGTCCTGCCAGGTTTCAATCAGATTCTAGTCCAGACTTTGACTCGGCCACTCCAGAACCTTCATTTAGTTTATTTAAACCATTCAGAAGTCGACTTGCTGGAGTGTTTTGGATCGTTGTTCTGCTGCAGAACCCAAGTGAGCTTCAGCTGGAGGTCAGGAACTGATGGCCGAACGTTCTCATTCAGGATCTTCTGGTAGAGATCAGAATTCATGGTTCCATCAATCACAGCAAGTCGTCCAGGTCCTCAGATCATCACACCACCACCACCATCCTGGACTGTTGCTCATGTTCTGTTTCCAGATGGAACGAGACACACACCTTCCAAAAGGTTCTACTTTGGTCTCATCAGTCTGTAAAAGATTCTCCCAGAAGTCTTGATGATCATTCAGATGTTTGTTTCCTTCATGTTCTTCTTGGTCAGCAGTGGTTTTCTCCTTGGATCCATTTCTGCCCAGTCTCTTCCTGATTGTTGAGTCATGAACTCTGACCTTAACTGAGGCCTGCAGGTCTTTAGATGTTCTCCTGGGTTCCTTTGTGACCTCCTGGATGAGTCGTCTCTGTGCTGTTGGGGTAATGTTGGTAGTGAAGGTTCGCCACTGTTCCATGTTTCCTCCATTTGTGGATAATGGTTCTCATTGTGCTCCTCTGGAGTCCTGAAGCTTTAGAAATGTCTTTGGAACTCTTTCCAGACTGATTGATGTCAATGACTTTATTTCTCATCTGTTCTTGAATTTCTTTGGATCGTTTAGTTTCAGCTTCTTGAGATCTTCTGGTCAACTTCATTTATCAGACAGGTTCTATTTAAGTGATTTCTTGATTGAACAGGTCTGGAGGTCATCAGGTTTGGGTGTGGTCGGTGAAATTGAACTCGCTTTCCAAACAATGTGATTAGCCAAAGTTAATTCACGATTTAACAACGGGGGCAAATACTTTTTCACGGCACTGTACATACTGCATATTTAAGCCTTTAATTCTATATTTCTATATATTTAATTCTGCTGCAGGTCCGATCGGCCCGATGCTCCCTTCCTGTCCTGTCCAGTCACATGCTTCGATGGAAAAGACGACATTCCTCATGACTTACAAGGTCGGTTCAGCAGGAAACTTCTACTGCATGAAGAGCTGCAGGACAACCGGCTGCATGTTCTCATCAGTTTACTCGTAAAACCCTCCGTGTTCAGGTGTAATTAATGATGAATTAATGTTCTCTGTGTTTCATCATTAGCCTGGAAAGACGTCACATCTGGAGATTTCACCGTTAAGATGTTTGAAGGAGCTCACTTCTACCTCAAGGAGCCAGAAAACGAGAAGATCATCTTAGACTACATCAGCAAGCACCTGGAAACCTCCCAGATGGACTATTTATGATAAGAATAAGAATATCAGAGGAATTTATTTTTACTAATTTATCATTCAGTGTCACTGTCAGTCCCACAGGCTTTATATTTAAATAAATGTTGAATAAACAGAATAATCAGCTCCAAAACTTAACACACTTCCAATAAACTGGTTGGAATTAAAAATCAAGTTCGAAAAACATGATAAAATGTTAGGAATGAATATTCTTTGGTGCTTTAATAACAGTCTGAATTCAGAATCTTGAATTCTTTTCACACATTTCTTGCAAAGGACCAAATGTACAACTTCAAGCTAACTAAAACTATGTGCAGTAGCTTTTTGTACTGATTTTTCATGATGTTATTTAATTCTGTGTCACTGTCAGTCTCTGAAATATGACTTTTAATTGAAGTGTAGCTCTGTTTCTGCTCCCAAAAAGTCCCAAAACTAAACATATTCATAATAAATGTGTTGCTGTTCTTGATTTCTTTGATTTTGTGACTGAAAATTATGATTAAAATACATGATAATGGACCAAATTTACCCACACGCTAGTATTAACTCATGGAAGAAAGATGAATATTCTTTGGTGCAGAGTTCTGATATTCCTGTTTTTGTCCAGAATCATGAATACTTTTTGCATATTTCTTGAAAAGGACGAAATTTACACACTTCAAACTGACTAAAACTTAACATGTACAGTCATTTTTTAAAAGTTTATTATTCAGCAGCGTAGCAAACTGTAAATTCCATAAATTTTACATTTATTGGAGTATTCAATAAGTGTAAACCCTGTTTTTGCACCAAACAAAGCCCCAAAATTTAACATATTTAGAATGAATTGACTTTTGTTCTCAATTTGTTTGAGTTTGTGACAAAAAATCACAAATACATGATAATGGACTAAATTTCTCATGTAATAATAACATGATTAATAAAAGTCTTTTGGAGCATTAATGACAGTGTTCAGACTGATGATATTTATGCTTTTATCCAGAATCTTGAGTTCTTATTGTACAGTGGTTAGAGTCAGTTGCTTTATTTTGATGCAGGGAGTGGTATCTTAACCATCTAACATCTGGCTAGATGAAGCTGCCAACAGTGGAGTTCCACAGGGTTCTATGTTAGAACCAATATTATATAGGCCTTAGGCAATATTATGAGGAAACACTGCATAAACTCCACTGTTATGCAGATGACACCCAGCTTTATATCTATGAATCCAATCAGTTGGTGAAACTCCAAGATGTCTGAAGAACATAAAGGCCTGGATGACTGTAACTAATTTACATCCAGACAAACTCAGGTTGTTACTCCTCCAAGGAATGCAGCAGAGTTATGTGACGATCGGCATTGGTTTGTTTGTCTGTCTGTCTGTCTGTCAACAACATAACTCAAAAACAGACTAACAGATTTGGGTGAAATCTTCAGGGAAGGTCAGAAATGTCACAGGGACCAACTGATTAGATTTTGGCAGTGATGCAGCTTATAGTCTGGATCCACAGATTTGTTACAGATTTCTGTATCATTTCCAGATAGCGTCACGGCGTCACTGTAACCATGACAACCAGTGAACACTACATCAGCTGCCTGCTGATGATCACATGATTGTGATCCTACTAGAAATCCACCACTGAGGACTTATCAGGACTTATCCATCAGAAATGGTACAGGGAACAGTTGTGTAGTGTCTGACCTGAGACGTGTGATACTTAAATTATCAGTGGTTTTTAATGTCCCAGTAATTCTCTTAAAAACCTCCAGCTGATGCAAAAAATTTCTGACAGGAACCAGGAACCTCCCTGTTAAATCCAGGATAGACTTTAAAATCCTTCAAACATATAAAACTCTGAACAACCAGCTCCATCGTATCTTCTGAATCTTTTGAATTGAATTATATATTTGTGTACTCATTCATATAATTCGGGATCAAATATTGACTCCACAGAAACCAGAAGCTTCCTTATTTTTATTTCTAGATTTAAAGTCACACCAGGTTTAGGTGTTGTTCAGGGTCATGAAACAACGAGCAGATTAATAAATAGAACACGCTTATCAAACATTTTTACAGCAGATTAATTCTGCAAGTTTAATCTGGAACCTGAGAGAAACACAAGATTAGATTCGGGTCACTACGATTATTTATCCTCTCTGTTTATCTTCACACAGTTTGCTTGAGATAAGGTCGTTTTCTGTCACATTCAGGGAGGAGAAGATCCTGGTTTACTTCATCAGACCAGAAACTTCAGGAGGATGTCGAGTCCTTGGAGGAGGTAGTGGAGGAGGAGGAGGTAGAGATTAAGGAGATGGAGGAGTTGGGGGAGGAGGTGGAGGAGGAAGTCAAGTCTTTAGAGGAGTTGGAGGAAGAGAAGCTCCTGATTTACTCCATCAGACCAGAAACTTCAAGAGGAGGAGAGTCTTTGGAGGAGGTGGAGGAGGAGATGGAAGAGGAGGTTTAGGTGGAGGAGAGGGAGATGGAGATGGAGGAAATGGAGAAGGTGAGGGATGTGGAAGAGGTGAAGGAGGAGGTGGATGATTCTAAGTGTGATGATGATGAGAAGGTGGAGGAGATGGAGGAGGAGATGGAGGAGGTGGATGATCCTACATGTGGTGATGATGAGGAGGTGGTGGAGGTGGAGGAGATGGAGGAGGAGATGGAGGAGGTGGCAGGTCTATCTGCTGAGCGTTAGGAGGAGCATCGGCCATCATGAAGGAGTCGGTGGACCTGGTGCTGGTCCGGAGAGGAGCCAGACGTCTCAGGCTGCTGGGGGTCCAGGGAAGCTGGACCTGAGCTCTCTGGGACGGAACCACGGAGCTGCTGCCCTCCAGCCAGGGGGGGAGCTGGACTGAAGGTCCAGAGTCCAGGTCCGGCATGAAGCCCAAGTTCTCGATACCAGCTGGAGGAGGAGAGGAACCGCAGAGGAACCATCAGAGAGAGTAAACTTTTATTGTCTGTTTTTACCGTGATGTTGCTGTCTCCTAAAGCTTTGTCTATCTAAATAACACGTAACTCTCGTTTTTAAAGGTGCTAAAGAAATAAAGTTTATTATTATTATTGTGAAGAAGATGATAATAATAATAATAATAATAATAATAATTATTATTATTATTATTATTATTATTATTATTATTATTATTATTATTATTATTATTATTATTATTATTATAATATTATTATTATTATTATTATTATTATTATTATTATTATTATTATTATTATTATTATTAACATTATTTTACCTCCAGCTCTGTAGGTGACTCTCATGGGCATCGAATTGTACGACGGGTTGAAGCCGGAGGCGCTGTCTCCTTCTGAGAACTCAAAATCTAGAAGACAGAACAAGAAACTTTCAATAAAGTCTTCAGATTTAAGGTGGAGAATCTCATTTTCAAGACAACTGGAGGACATTTTACATCAAATTTCAACTAATCCACGTAGAAAATACTAAAACATACAGTTGTGTAAATGTATTTGTCCTGAGACCAAATCTAAAAAAACTAGAAGAAAAGAATGTTTAGGACAAATTTTAAGTGGATTTGGACGAGTTTCAAGTCATTTTGGAATAATTTAAACTCATTTTACATGTATTTTAGACAAATTTTTAAATCATTTTGGATGAATTTTGAGTAATTTAGGACACATTTCAAGTTATTTGGAACAAGCATCAGCTCATAACAAATATTTCAAGGGATCTAGGAAAATTTGGATGTGTTTGGGAAAATTTTAAGTGGTTTTGGACGAGTTTCAAGTAATTTGGGTCTAATTTGACTCATTTCAGACAGATTTAGACCAATTTTGAGTAATTTTGGATGGATTTTGAGTTATTTAGGAAAAATTTTATGTGGGTTTGGATGAATTTTGAGTAATTTTGGATGAATTTGGAGCAATTTAAGACAAATTTCAAGTCATTTGAAATATGTATCAACTCATATTGGAAATATTTCAAGGTACTTGGTACAACTTGAAGAGTTTTGGACAAATTCTATGTAGATTTGGACAAATTTCGAGTCATTTTGGACTAATTTCGACTCATTTCGCAAGTATGTAGAAATCTTTAACAAATCCATGGATCCAGACTATAAGCTGCATCACTGCCAAAACCTAATCACTTGGTCCTAGTGTCGTTTCTGACCTTCCCTGAAAATTTCATCCAAATCCGTCAGTCCATTTTTGACTAATGTTGCTGACAGACAGACAGACGGACAGATGGACAGACAGATGGACGGACAGACAGACGGACAGACAGATGGACGGACAGACAGACAAACCAACGCCGATCGTCACTTTACTCCCCTGCTTTCCTTGGCAGAGTAATAATTATATTTTGGAGGATTTAAGCACAATAGAACTGTTTAATATTGGCCTGTTTTTATTCAATATGTAAATTAGTATGTTATTCTAAGTGCTTCTAGTTGTAAAACTGACCGATACAAACCTTCATCTCCTGAGTAGTAACTTCTAGTCTTGTCCAAAGATTTTCCATTTGACATCTGGAACAAGAAGAGACGTCATTTAGTGTCAACATTAGAGTTAAAACAAATACATATTAGGAGCAGTACGGCAGGAAAACATTGGAAAGTTTTCAATATTAGAGGTGATACCACAGTTTTGGTAAAACACCAAAATGATCATTTTATTATATTGTACTTTAATAAATATGACCATGTTTTGCTGCAACAAGGAAACAACATCAGATGAGGTCTAAACACAAACAACGACATAAAACATTAAAAAAGTACCATAATATTAGATCATAAAGGTTTTAAAGTAAATAAAATAGCGACCCAAAAAGAACATTTAGGGCTAAAAGTTTGCTTTTTCTTTTTAAATGTTGCATAAAAATAAGTGTAAAATTTTGCTCAATGAATGTTTACATTTAAATGTTCCTTCTGATCATTATTACAGGAGAATAATATATCAATTCTACTACAGGAGGGACCTAAAATCTTCATAAATATCTTTATTAAGGATATTAGGCAAAACTACAATATTGTGCAGCCTTAAAAATAAAACATTATTTTAAAATTAAATGTTGCAAAGTATCATAAAACACTGATCCAAGGTGGAAAATTTAAGTCTTTTAAACAATTCAAAAACCTTCAAAAGACAGATTTTTGTAGATATTTTTAACTAAAGAAATTATTATATGAAGGAAAATAATTTAGAGCTGGGTTGTCAAACATGTGGCATACTTTGTAAAGTGTAAGAATTCCAGAGAAGACATTAACTGCAGATTGTAAATTAGTAAAACTATAAATTCAAAATCATTTCTAGACCATGACAAGTTGTTTGGATGATAAAGTAAAATACTAGATTCTTCATTGTTCTTTAGACGTTTTGTATCTCATTTTTGTAATATTTTGTATTGTTTTTGTTGTTTTTTTGACATTTTTTGTCTGACTTTTGTCTTTTGTCTGTGTTTTTGTTGTTTTGTTTCTTTTTGTCATTTTGTGGGTTTTTTGTCTTGATTTTGTCATTTTGTGTCTCATTTTGTATCATTTGGTCTTGTTTTTGTTGTTTTTTGTCTTTTTTGTCTGACTTTTGTCCTTTTGTTTCTCATTTTTGTGGTTTTGTGTTTTTTGTCTCGCTTGTGTTGTCTATTTTTTGTCATTTTATTTCACGCTTTTTTCATTTTTTGTCTCATTTCTGTCGTTTGTCCATTTTTTTGTCGCTTTGTAACTTTTTTCTCTAATTTTTGTCTCTTTTTTGTGTTTTTGTTGTTTTTTGCCTTTTTTTGTCTCACTTTTGTCATTTTGGTCATAAAGTAAAATACTATATTGCTCAGTTCCAGGTGACTAAATGTTGTGTTCCTTTGTCGACACTCTGTGATCTGGAAGTTGTAATGTGGAAATGATAAACTTCAGGTTGTTCATGATGTTTAGTAAAAAGATAATTCCTGAAATGTGAACATTTCTGCACTAAAACAAAGGAACCATTAGGAGTTGTGCTTATTTCTAGGTTATTCTGCTGTGGTTTTACTGGTTTTACTGGAGATCAGACTGGACTAGATGTGGAACCTGGACTAAGATGAGTTTGATTCTCCTGGTTTATAAAAACACTTGACGGTGGACAGGAAATGCAGAAAGCCTGCAGATGAACTCTGAGATCCTCCAACCTTCTGCTGCTGCTCCTTCTTGGGGTGTTTGCTGAGGGTCTTTGGGGGAGCAACGCCCATCTTTGCTGACTTGAAGGACTCCAGGCGGCTCCTCATGGTCCTCTGGAAGACCTCCTGGACTTCACCCTCGTCTTTGTTGACGTCGAAGTGGCTGCGGCTGTATCTGTGTCGGTGCTGCAAGCCAGGAAACAGGTTATTACTGATGAGTTTAAGGCAGTGATGTTAATGCTGCTGAGTGGAGGTATCACCGCTCACCTGTTTCCTGCCTCTGTACAGGTGCTGCTGCAGCAGGTGGTGAGTATTAACGTCCTCAGATTCTCTCACAGCCTTCATGTTCTGTTCATGCATCTCCAGACTCACTGACGGAACTGGATCTCTGCTGCAGGAAAAACCATCATATAATAATTAGGATTAAGATCCTTACACTGGACGCCCGTCAGTTTCCGTATTGATTTTAAAAATCCGTCTTTAAAGCACTTCATGGTCTTCTGCTGGAATTTATTCATGGACTAAAGTTTACATCCACCTGTAAAAACCATGACCATCGTTGCAGTCCTAGGTCCAATGACTCCTCTTTCTGAGACAAAACCAACAATCCTGTATTTTGGTTCTTTCATAGATGTATTAAAGGTCTTCTGGATCATAAATATGGCAACAGAAATGTTAATATTTGGTTAAATTTGTCCATTTCCTCCTCAGTTCAGTTCTTCTATTTTCAGTCTTCCGGTTTATCTTTGACTCCTCTGGACTCTATACCTACCATCAAGCATGGAGGTGGAAGTATCATTATACTATCAATTTAACTGACACAAATCTGACTCAGAAAGATAACTTTCTTTCTGTCTTTCTGACTCAGACTTGTTTCTTCATCAGTCCACAGGTTCTTGATGGGTTTAAGTCAGGACTTTAGAGAGACCAGTCTAGAACCTTCATTCTAGGTAAGAACTGATATTAACATAGATCACTGGCCAATAGAAACTGGCAGAGCTGCATTATTGCAGCTTTGAAAAAGACTAGACACTAGTGATTTTGTTGGAAATCAGGTAAAATTGTTGCTCACCGGCCAGAAGACATTTCACCGTGATCATCAGACATGTTGGCCATGATGTCAGGCATCACCTCCTCATAGTAGTCATCATCGAACTTCTTCTTGAAGTCGATGTAGGCGTGGTCATTGCGGATGAACTCCAGAGAGCCTCGGCGTTCACCCTACAGACACAACACCGAATAATCTCACATCTGTTCACCTTCAAGGGCAAAATAAACCTAAAAACACCGTGACAAACACCATCTTCACCTCGGCCACGTAGCTCATGGCGTCCTTCAGGTTCAGCTGGTGGAAGACCTTGAAGAGGCGATCGCGGTTCTTCCTCGCCGACGGCTTCATCAAAACCTTCGACATCCACTTCTCCTCGAAATAATTCCACCTTCACAGCAAGAAAACACATCACTGTAGCTTCATCCACACAGTAAATGGACTTTAGATCAAGTCTTGACATACTTGTCCCTCATGTAGTTGTGTCCAATCTGTCCTGAAATGTCTTCTATGGCCACGAGCATGTGATCGAACACCTGACAATGCCAACAACACAAACCCTCAGTAAACAGCAGGTTTTAGGCTCTTAAAGTCTGCAGAGTCGAATGTTTTACCTTATTCTGCACTTTTTCTATGAGTGTGAGCTCCGACACTGCAGCTCTCCTCACTTTGAGCCATGTGACCAGAGGTTTCATGGTGATTCCCTGCAATACGAACAGGATAAACCAATAAACCACCAGCAAGATTAGAAGACATCTTATTTTATTCATTTAAAAATCACCAAACTACACCGTTAATCATAAAAGGAAACTGTAAGAACAGAAAAATGTCTGGATTCTGAACGCACCATTCCATCAACAGAATTAATCAATACAAGCTTAAAATCAGGATGTTTCATCAAAATTATTTTGTCACTCCTCAGTGCAATTGTGCTATTTTATCAATCAAAATTCTGAACTCTGAGCCATTTCTGGGCACATTTTTGCCCCAACTCTTTGACTCTTCAGGACACTATACCTACCATCAAGCATGGAGGTGGCAGTATCATTATACTATCAATTTAACTGACACAAGTCTGAGTCAGAAAGACAAGTTTAGTTGAACTGCAAATATTCTGGTGGTTCAGTCCAATTAAATATGTCATCTTTCTGTCTCTGACTTGTTTCTTCATCAGTCCACAGGTTCTTGATGGGTCTAAGTCAGGACTTTGGGGAGACCAGTGTAGAACCTTCATTCCAGCCTGATGGAACCATTTCTTTACCACGTCTGATGTGTGTTTGGGCTCATTGTCTTGTTGAAACATCCAACTGTGTCCAAGATCAACCTTCTGCTGTTGGTTTTCCTGAAGAACATGGAGGCGATCCTCCTTCTTTTTTTGATTTATTTTTTTCTTATTTAGCCTTTATTTAACCAGGTCGGTCCCGTTGAGATACAATAACCTCTTTTTCAAGGGAAGCCTTCATTATTCCATTTACTTTGTGGAAAGCTCCAGTTCCACAGAGCATGATACTGCCACCACCATGCTTGATGGTAGGTTTGGAGTTCTTGGGGTTTAAAAAGACCTGCCCAAGACAGTCCCAAACCAGTCCTTAATAGGGTTAAAACAAGGACCAAAATCAAATCAAAATCAGTCCAAAACAATGTCTGAAACCAGTCCTAAAAAAAATGAATCAATACAAAATCTGGACCAAAACCAAACCTAAACTACTCCTTAAAAAAGTCCAAGACCTGCCCAAGACAGTCTGAAACCAGTCCTCATCCAGGAATTTGTTATTCTGTTTTTGAGTAATGTTGCGCACAGAAAGACAAACAGACAAATGTATGCCGATTGCCACATAAATCTGTCGCATTCCTTGGTGGAGTAATAAACAAATATTAAATAATCAGTGATATGCCCGTGTGAAACCTCCTCCTCCCTGTATCTCGTGAAAACTATATCTTTGTCCTGCTTTTTAAATTGGCTCATGCTTGGATGTTGCCTGAGACCCACCTCCAGTCCGTTCTATAACCTCACTCCACATATCAAATGACTTTAGTTTTGTGTGAAATCTTCTTACCTGGATGATGACGGTGAAATAGACGACGATGAGCGTCGTGCAGACCATCAGGTTCTTCTCCTTGATCTTGTTCTCGTCCAGCATCATGGCCAGGCCATAGGCGACCGCCCCTCGCAGGCCACCGTAGCTCATGATCACCTGATCGATGACCTCCAGAGGAACCAGCCGGAACTTGTTCAGGATCCAGGTGAGGAAAAACACACCTGTAGAGCAAAGAACACCAGTCAGACATGTTTCAAGCCTCGACCAACGGCGGAGGACCGAACCTCACCGATGAATCTGTAGACGATGACGAAGAGCAGCGTGAGGAGGATGAAGCCGGTGTTCCAGACCCACAGCGTCTTGTCGATGGCCGAGATGCCAAGGAAGACGAAGATGATGGTCTCCGAGCCATTGGCGAAAACCTTCATGGCGTATCGGACCGTGTTCACCGAGTTCTCGTCCATGTTGGCGTTGATGTACTTCTGACAGCACATTCCACAGAACACGATGCTGCCAAACACAAATAAACACTTCTTAATGTGTAAAACCAACTCAGAAATACTAAAATATATCAGTGTTTCCTCTACATTCATTTAGCAGCAGCGGCCCACCGCTCCTAAATCCTAGCTCCTTCAAATTCCTTTTTTTTCTTTTTTTTTGTGGTTGTTGCAAATACACCACTGCCACATGTCTCCACCTTCACAACAGAGTGCTGCACTGTGTCGGGTACTCGCGAATACTAAGGTAAACAAGATAACTATGTTGTTCAGTATCTACTCTTTGATATGTCAGGTTAATATGCCGTTAATTACTCGCGAGAGCGCATCACGTCCAGCACCCAGGAACAAGGTCAGAGAGTCAGAGGAGGGTCGTCTTGGAAAATAGAGCAGCGACTTAACAGAGAAAAGTTATTAGCTTAAAATAACTCATAATAGATTCTACAAGTTAAACAGACATTCGCAAAATATTGATGTCCAGCTAACGCTATGTAGCATATCGGTAGCTTCAGGTAATTGGGCCCGGTGCCAACTCAGTGTCGCTAACGTGAGTAAACTATTGATAGCATTAAGCTAATATCTACACACCATGATGTAACAGCTGATTGCGTTTTTGGATGAGCCTGTTCAAATATTCTTTATTTTCTTTTTTTTTTTAAATTCAGCCTTTAAACAGCCATTTTCAACTGGCCATTCAATAAATAGGTTGTACAAGTAAAATCTACAGTGAAGTGTCTTTTGTTTACGTTGCTACGGCTCCAGAGAGCCTGCCGCCACTGCTGAAAAAAATCCTAGAGGAAACACTGTATGTCATCCACCTAGAACACGAACACGGAAATTAACTTATTTTAGGACTTCTGTGCTTCTTTATTTATTAAATAGACACAGAATTAACAAAACTTTTGTATTCGAGAGAAAATCAACTCTTTTTTTAAGAATCTTTTACTTTTTTCTTTATAAAACGTAGACAGAAATAATTAAATATATTTTTTACAAAGAACACAAACATGAAAATAAATGTCCTTTCAGAACTTTCTTGCTTCTTTCTACATAAAACTGAAGTAATAAAACATCTCTTCCATGGAGATCATAATTATAGAAATAGTTTTTGTCTTCTGTGCTTTTAACTCAATAAACATAGAAATAAGCATATTTTTTGACTTCTGTGATTTTTTTCACAGATGAAATAGACACAGAAACATTAAGGACATATTTTAAGGAGAACATAAACAGAAATAAACTTTCACACAGAAATAATAAAATACTTCTTTTCAGGAGAATTTAAACCACAAATAAACTTTTTTTTTTTTTTAAATTCTGTCTTAATAAAATGGACACAGAAATAATAAAATATTTACCATAAATAAACTTTTTTCAGAGACTTTTGTGCTTCTTTCTCATAAAACAGAATGACTCACGACAGGATGGCGGACAGCGACAGCATCTCGGCCGTCAGGTAGGCCAGGTATCCGAGGACGAACACGAAGCCCGGCTCGATGATCTGGATGTTCTTGGTGCATCTGGTCAGAAGAGAAATCAGGAGGCCAAAGACGAAACCAACGAGGGAGCCGCCGAACGCCACTACGAAGAAAGAAACTGCAGGAAGAAAACACTTTTAGAGATGGGTCAAGTGAAGAACCATAAAAATGACCGTGTTCCTTCCTGCAGGAAGAGTTTTAGCATTTTAGAGTTTCTGTACTTCTGTAGTAATTTTAGTTTAATATATCTACAGTTGAATTATACCTAGTATCCTTATTGTCCTATAGGCATGGCTAATATTGTATTTTTCCACATCCAGGTGATTTTGTCAGTAATTTTGCATATTTTGATTTATTTTATGTTCTGCTGATGTTTCCTACATGTACTCTCCTCTCTAGTGCAGAACTGTCAACATCTGATTATGTGAAATAAATAAAAGTCGGACGTACTTATTCCCTTAATGATCTCCACCGCGTTGATTTTAGCTCCTCCCAGAGACACGAATGCATCAAATACATTGAAAAGCACCTGAGATAAGAAGAAGAAGAAAATGAATGTTTGATCTGCTGGTGGAATAATGAGATAAAACAGACAAAAAAAACCCAACTAAATAAATGCCTAAAAAAATGAAATGAGACTCAGCTTTCGTCTTGCCTTTCAGTTTTGAATCTTAACTCTAACGCTGATGCATTAATTAGACTTTTTCCTATGAAAATAAACTCCAGATAAACTGTCTTGTTTTTAAAGGACTTTAGACAAAGTATAGTCATTGAATATTCAATTCACTGACCAGCAAGGTTACGAGGGCCCGACCAACGCTGCTTGCAGCTTTAATTAGGGTCGAGCACTTTTATTTCTTTTGTCGCATCTAAAATAGCAGTTTTGAAGGCATAAAAATACTTGAAAATGTATGTAAAGTTGCACACACCTCAGGACTGGCAAAAAATTTGATATTTTAGGGGAATTGCATAAGTGTGAACTAAAGAGCTCAATAGCGCCACCTGGGAAATTTCGATCACAAACAATGGCCAGTACGTGTCACCAGCAGCTATGAAATTTGGTAGGCATATGTACCTCGCCAAGATATACGAAAATGTAATTGACAGCCATACTTAAAACCCAACAGGAAGTTGGCCATTTTGAATTATGTGACATATTTTTGACAATTTTGGACCAATTTTTGCACAAACTCAAACAAGCTAACCCCAGCAGACCTCAACTTTGGCCAGGGTGTACACCAGGCATGGGTGATCAAAAGTTGTCAAAATGCTCCACAAAAGTCTGAGGGCGTGGAAATGATGGCTGGTGGAATTTCGACAGTTCGCCATGAAACAGGAAGCGCTGTCTAACTAGCCTGTACATGCTCCAATCTGCCTCACACTTTATGTGTGGGATCACAGTCTGGTCCTGATGGCATACAAATGCCGAAATACACTCTCAGTTGCAGCACCACCTGGTGGACATGCTTGGATTCGCTGACCAGCAAGAATGCGAGGACCCGTTCAATGGTTCTTGCAGCTTTAATTTTATATTTTGGTGCATATTTTTATCCAGAAAGTACATGTAAGCCTCATTATAACTTCTGAAGTCTTCAACAAAAGGTGTGTAACGATGAAAAAAAACTCCTTTTTGTTGTCTCACTGATGAATAGAGTGGAATTTTCTGATTCATAAAAGCTGCATTTATTTCAGATCTAACCCCTCAGAGAGTATTTTAATTGTAAGGAGAAAGTGTTTGCTTTCTTTACACTCCCCGTCTGTACAGTTGACTTTTCCTGAGATGAATGTTTGGACAAACCCTCGACCTGTTCTGCTTCCTTTGTAAGGCCGAGAACATTTCTAATCCTTCATACGAACCACCGTGACGCCGTCGTTCAGCAGCGACTCCCCGAACACCATGATGAACAGGACCTCGTTCACGTGCACCTGCTCGAACACGGCGATGACGGCGACGGGATCCACGGCGGCGATCAGGCTGCCGAACAGCAGGTACTGCAGCAGGCCAATGTCCAGGTCGCCTGAAGAGACCAGAACTGATTTAATGAGGCTGTTTGGAGGCAAAGTGAAGCAGAAATATGAAACATCTCAACAACTACTGTTTCAGTTTCCATTTCATTTGGTTTTTCACTGAAGCAATATTAAAATTACATAGATGTATTTATGTCAGTAATATTAAACAAATGTATTTCAGTCATATTAATATGAATAGATGCATGAATCACCCATGGCTCCCCCCATGTGACACCCCCACAGCGACAGCCCCAGACTGGCGGCATTCCAGCAGGTTCCTATGACAGCGTAGACCAGGATGGCTCCCATGTTGCTGAAGAACAGCTTGTTGGGCATGGAGTAGCCAGCGTCCAGGATGACCTGAGGCAGCAGGTAGAAGAAGAAGACCGTCGGGGTGAGGGTGAAGGTCTGGACCTTATCGGCCCCCCAGATGATCCCCCCCAGAATGAAGCCGAAGCAGATGAGCAGGGCACTCTCCGGGATGATGTTGGTGACATGGTGGTTGGCCTCAATGACTGAGAGAAGAGAAAAACCAATGATAGAACCAGAACATGGAGATTCAGAAGAACCAATAAACCTGGAACTTTAGTTAGTGATTTCTGGCTTTCTGGAGGGAAAAACTCAACTTTTGAAAATATACACCACTGTTCAAAAGTTTGGGGTCACTTAGAAATGTCTTTTTCTTTTAAATGCTGCATTTCTGACAATGCCATATGAAGGAATGAACAGCCTTGGAGGAGTATTGCACTCTCCGAGGACTTCTCTAGTTAGATGTTATGTTCTGTTTGTTTTTGGTCTAGAAATATAACCTGTGAAGTACATACAAACAAACCATCAGAATATGGACTACAACTAGAAAGTCTGGAGCTGAAGTGGAGATTGGACTATAAATGTGAGAAGAAAGATAATTTGGAGAAAACAGTCTTCACAGATGTGTATTAATCGTGAATGAACAGGTACAGAGGGCCAACGTGCAGTAAAATAAACTCCTAAATGTGTATTTTGGATCTTCTCATCTGAAGGAAATCATCTTATGGAAGCAACATTTTTCAAAACTGAAATAAAACTATGATTCAGCATCTTGTGTGCTGTGACGTTCCTTCGGAGCCAAGGATGAAGATCTTCTCCATAGTCATCATGATGAATCTGATTCTTGTCCTGAAGTTCTGGTTGCAGATCGTTCTTGGTGACCAGTCGCCCTCGCTTGTTGTTAATTTCTCCTTGTTTCTGCTTTTCTTCCGGGTCCTCCCATCACTTGGCTTCAAAAGTTTCCATTCCTTGTCTGATTCTGACTCTCCAAAGTTTGTCTGTCTCAACATCTTCCCAGCTGTCGGGTCGATGTTTCTTTATGTTGGCTTTGAGGACGTCGTTGTAGCATTTTTTCCATCCACCTCTGCTTGGTTCACCTTCTTTGAGTTGGGAGTAGAAAACTTGTTTTGGTAGTCGGTCGTCGCTCATCCTGACAATGTGGCCGCTCCATCTCAGTTGGTTCTGGTACTGGTTGGTTTCTTGCAGGATGCTGACGTTGATCTTGAGGATGCTTCAGAGACAGTGTTGGTAGAACTTCTTAAGTGTCTAAAGATGGTCTGGAGTCCATGTCTCTGATGCGTACAGCAGCTTTGGAACTACGATTGCTTTGTAGACCACCATCTTGGAGTCGGTTCTGATGTCTTGATCCAGGAAGACTCTGATTTGCAGATGACTGAAGCTGCTACCAGCACATTTCAGACAGTGTTGAGTTTCGAGATTGAGAGATGACTTTGTAGGTAGCAGAAATGGTTCATGTTTTCCACAGTTGTTCCATTGAGTTGAGTCGCTGGTGGACTGAGCGTTCCTTCATTTGGTGGTGGCTGGTAGACAGCTTGGGTTTCTTGACATTGACGTTCAATCCCAGCTTTGTGTTCATGCGGTGGAAAGTGGTCAGGATTTGATGGTCTTCATAAAGAGCTGTGATGCTGTTGTTGTCTGGATGAGAGTCGATGTTCTGCTTTTACTTTTCAGGCAGGCAAAGTTGAAAATCTTTAGTAGACGACGTAGATGTCTGGTGGTCTTTGGTGATGTGAAGGACAGCTGGGTTAAGGTTGTAAAGAATGTGGGCGCCATGTCTTGTGTCTTGCATGAGGATTCATATAAAAACAGTTTGTACTCAGGTCAGAGCTGGAAAACGTCTTAAACCTGACTATCCTGTAACTAAAGCATGAATGTAAAACTCCAGCAAAGTTGTTGAAAACTTGCAAATGATCAACAGCCAGAAAGCGTCACTGTTTCTTATGATTAACCAGCTGGAAGGAAAAATCTGAGCAGACCTGAACACAGAAGCCTGCTGGAGGCGACTCGTTAGCGGGTCGATGGAGCGTCGCTAAAGCCTATTTAATCATAAAACCTGTTAAGCTGTGGAGACTTCTGTTTCCATCTCACAAGATTCTGTTTGTGTGCTCATATATATATGTGTGTGTGTATATATATATATATATATATATATATATATATATATATATATATATATATATATATATATATATATATATATATATATTATATATATATATATATATATATATATATATATATATTAGTGGTGGCCGCGATAAAAAAATTAATCTAATTAATTACAGGCTTTTTAATTAATTAATCGCAATTAATTGCAGTTTTGTCAAATAGCAATATTTGACACAATAAGTGAAGTTTTTCAATTCCAATAAATTTGTGGTTGACAGCTGAATCAATGAATAGACATATACGTGTTTATAATTTAAAATTTATTTTTAAAAACAAGGAAAGTGAGACATATAGAAAAAAGTGATTTTGATTACTTAAAGCCTGAATTTAGTTGTTTTTTCCACTGTATGGCACATAAAATCAGCAGAAGTAGTTCAAGGAGCTTCAGAAAGTTGAAAATCCAGAGATTCATTCTGTTTTCATCTTTTCTGGGTCTGATAAATGGTGGAATTTTGATGGTTCTTTTTATAGGAATATAAATTTTTATTTATGTAATTTTTTTATCAACAAAAAGTTTATAATAAAGATATTACAGTGCCTGACTTCACTCAGTGCTTCCTGTGCTTCTTCTTCATGGCTCCAAACAGACTTTAGGTTCATTACCGCCACCTACTGGGCTGGAGTGTTCATCAGCGTTACCAGAAATGAGGGAAATGAGGAGGGTGCAATTAATTGCGTTATTATTTTTAACACGTTATTTGCGCTGTAATTAATTAATCGAAATTAACGCGTTAAGGTCCCAGCCTTTATATATATATATATATATATATATATATATATATATATATATATATATATATATATATATATATATATATATATATATATATATATATATATATATATATATATATATAATTCTGCTCAGATTTGATCATTGGACCTCAGATAAGCAGATTCACACACTGAGAATCGGAATGGAAGGTCAATGCTAACAGTTAATATTATACATTCCTCCCCTATTTACATTTTAACACAGATTTTGTTGCTTTAACTGTTATATATTCAAACTTTTATGGTCAAATGTAATTCTAAGAAACGCACATTTCTTGTTAATCACAGTAAAAACAGAACGAACTCTTAATTACTGGTTGTTAGAGGTCCTAAAAGCTTTATTTATGAGAAGAAATGCAGTCCTGGATGATCACATTTGGTCATTTTGTGTAACATTGTGATTGCTTTGCATCTTTTTGTGTTAGTTTTGCATCACTTAAACTGCTGTTCACACGAGGATACATCCCATAATACTGATATTGAGAAAATGAACAAAACACAGAATTAGTCCTCAGGCTGTGACACTTGGATGGATTTAAACTGATCTGGGTTCAGTTTTTAGCAGGTTCTATCTGCTGGACTAATGAAGTTCTGAGGCTCAGAAATGATGGAAAAAGTCCATTAAAAAGTGATAAATCTGGATCCACCTCTATGGACTTCAAGGACCTGGAACTCTGGGAATATTCACAGGATGAAGGTAGAACTCTGATCATTAATAAAGTTACTGGACATGAAGAACCAGATGTTCTGACAAGGTCAGGAAGGAACTTTAGTCCTAGTTGGTTGATTTTGTTTAATGCTGAATGCTTGAGTTTTTGTTGCAATTTTGCCTGTGTTATGGTAATTTTGCTATTTTTTGTGGCGATTTTTGTACATTTTGTGTTGATTTTGCATATTTTTGCAGGCATATTTGAATCTTTCAGTAGTTGTGGCTCTTTTGTGGGGTGATTTGGGGTATTTTGTGGTAATTTTGACCCTTTTTGTGGTTGTTTTGCATGTTTCATGTGCCAAATTTGGGTTTTTGTCACAATTTCACCTGTTTTATGGTAGTTTTGGTCCTTTTCGTGGTAAATTTGGTAGTTTTTGTGGTGATTTTCCATTTTTTTGATTACATATTCGAACATTTCAGGGTAATTTTGCCTCTTTTTGGAGTACTTTTGCAAGTTTTTTGTGCTTAACTGGAGTTTTTGTTGGAATTTTACCTGTTTTGTCATAATTTTGGTACTTTTTGTGGTGATTTTAGGTGTTTTTGCTGGCATATGTGAAACTTTCAGAGCAGTTTTGGCTCTTTTTGAGGTGATTTAGTATCTTTTTGTGGTAACTTTGGCCATTTTTGTGGTAATTTTCCAGCTTTTTTAGTTACTTAAGTTTCAGTTTTTATCAGAACTTAGATGTGTTTCTCCTCCTAAATGTCATGGTTCTATCTGCTGGACTGATGAAGTTCTGAGGCTCAGAAATGATGGAAAAAGTCCATTAAAAAGGGATAAATCTGGACCCACCTCTATGGACTTGAAGGACCTGGAACTCTGGAAATATTCACAGTATGAAGGTATAACTTTGCATGGCTTCATTTAATAAACTAACTTGATTGTAGATTCAAACATTAGGTGACTCTGAGGGAGTTTTAGTAGAATTTTTATGGAATAACGTCAGAGATGCTCTACTAACATTGCAATCATCCCTACACCATCAAAGACTAAGTTGTGCTGAAACAATACTTCCATCAAGAAACCCTTCTGGAGGCGTCAGTCTTTGTTTTGTTTAGTTAGAAGCAGCTTAACATTAACTTCTGTCATTTTTCTACCACATTGATGTGTTACGTACCCAGCTTAGCCAGAAAAGACACCAGGATAAACAGCGCGACTAGATACGGGGTCTCCACATGGTGCCACTTGAAGGTTACGATGGGGATCCCCGATAGGCTGGATCCATGATCGTGTTCGCTGTGGCTCGACTCGTGTCCCGTTAACGCCGCTTCACAACTCACAGACGAGACGAAACCAATCAGCAACACCAAACCCAACAGGTGCACAAATCCACAGCGACGCATTTTATACAGAATGAATAAAAGAAACAGAATGAAGCAGGAAGTCCTTCGTTGAGGAGGTGAAAGTGTCTTCTTATCCCTCCTTATTCTGACTCTAGTTTTCTCCTCACTCTATTTCCTCCATCTTTGTCTTTATCCTCCCTCAGGTTGTGGTCAGCAGCAGTGCAAACTCTGGACTCAGCCTTTTATCTGTCCTCTATGACTGAGGTCGAGTAAGTTCAGGAATTAAAGGAGGAGTTCACAAAAATAAACAAAGATTCCTGGTTATTCAGTCACGTTTGAAACCTCTCGGCTTCTCGGTGACAAATATTCTCATGAGTTTGTGTTTAGGAACATTTCCACCACCGGCCTCAGTAATGATTGACGCTGACGTTGCTCAACCTGTGGTTAAAGACTCGCCTCGACATCCTCCAGCTCTCCTAAATAAACGATTATATCATGAAGCGGTGACTCGGTTAATAAGTTCTCCTCAGCCTGCAGGAATTACGCATTTGATCCTGACTGGAGTGTCCAAAGATAGAAATAAAATCCACTCCACTGATCATTTCTGTTTGTGTAACTGGAAATTTTTCACTTCAATCATGAATTTTGGTTCTTTTATAGATTTATTTAAGGTCTTCTGGAAATACAACTAAATCTGTTGGATCATAAATGTCAATATTTGGTTAAATTTGTCCATTTCCACCATAGTCCGGTTCTTCTGGTTTCAATCTTCGACTCCTCTGGACACTATACCTACCGTCAAGCATGGAGGTGGCAGTATCATTATACTATCAGTTTAATTGAAACAAGTCTGAGTCAGAAAGACCACAAATTTAGTTGAACTGCACCAATTCTGGTTCTGTTCAACTAAATTTGTGGTCTTTCTGACTCAGACTTGTTTCTTCATCAGTCCACAGGTTCTTGATGGGTCTAAGTCAGGACTTTGGGGAGATCAGTCTAGAACCTTCATTCCAGCCTGATGGAACCATTTCTTTACCACGTCTGATGTGTGTTTGGGCTCATTGTCTTGTTGAAACATCCAACTGTGTCCAAGATCAGCCTTCTGCTGATGGTTTTAGGTTTTCCTGAAGAACGTGGAGGTAATCCTCCTTCTTCATTATTCCATTTACTTTGTGGAAAGCTCCAGTTCCACAGAGCATGATACTGCCACCACCATGCTGGATGGTAGGTTTGGTGTTCTTGGGGTTATAAAAAAGTCTGAGACCTGCCTAAGACAGTCTTGTCATCTTTTGTTCTTGATTTTGTCATAAGATTGGCTCAACAGTGTTTGTGTAATTATCCATCACTCATCAGAAGGGGGAGACAAACGTTCAACACTACAGCATGTCGTCTCCTCGCCCAAATTCAACAAAATTGGCTGTTCAGGTTAATAGATAGTTTTTTGTGTCAAAGATTGATGTATTTTAGTCATTTAATCTAATTCTGAGTTCGAGGAGTTGTTGGAAACTGAAAACTGACCTGATAAACATGGTCTTTACAAGTGGAGGGAAGCTTTTAAACCTTTAACTTTAATTTTTTTAATTGTAATATTCCCACTGGGCAGTAAGTTTCTTCTTTATGTGGAGCATCTGAGACTTTTCTTACTTCTAGTTGTTGTTTTCTACTTTATCTTGACTGCTTCCCTTTTTAATTCTGGTAAATGATATAAAACATCACCAGTGTGACCTCGTGTGAACTCTTTAGGACCTTCACTTCCATTAAAGAAGTCAATCTTTAGATGACCACTGCAGCGTAAAGGACTCGCCCATGTGTCTCTTTGTTGGCGCTCTGAGACTTGTTTGAAGTTCCTTTTTGTTGTTTGATTTCTTTCTTTTCTTTTGAGAAGCGTCAGCGGTTTTTCTGCTCCTCCTTTATTTGTGCAACCTTCGTCATTTCCTTTAATGAAACAACTCTGAGACGACACGGAAATCTGTCCGGCTGCTTTGTTGAACAGACTCTCGGCATCTTTGTGTGTCGATGTGATTCAGGGAAGCTGCTGCATGTTTTCTTTGTCCTGTCTGAGTAGAACGACGGACAATAGCCTCGTCGGTCTAACTGGGTTGATGATTGGAGAATTCAGACAGGTGGGAGCCTCAAATTCATGGAAGAAAATAAAACATCAGTGTGGAGTTGATCTACACTACTGTTCAAGTGTTTGGGGCTCCCCAAGCAATTCCATGTTTTCCATGAAAACTCCCACTTTTATCCATGTGCTAACATAACTGCACAAGGGTTTTCTAACCATCAATGAACCTTTCAACACCATTAGCTAAACACAATGTAGCATTAGAACACAGGAGTGATGGTTGCTGGAAATGTTCCTCTGTACCCCTATGGAGATATTCCATTAATAAATTACCAATAAGTCACCATTTTTCAGGTCTGGAAGAAACAGAAACAGAAAGTATTGTTGGATTCCCACCTTTCCAATGGCACTTTAACAAAATCTAAGATGAAAATTTAGGATATTTCATCAAAATCGCTTTATTCTCATCAAAAAAAATAATGAAAATTCCATCAGATTCTGCAAAAAGAAAAAATTCTGTGTTTCTTGATAGACATGTGGATCCATTAGTGACTCAGCTGAGACCAACAATCATGTGACTAAAGTTCAGAGAGTTTTCAGCTGAACTGCAGGACGTGTTTCCACAGAACGGACAGGAGACTAAGTAGTATAAAAATATAAACAGGTAAATATCTGTAGCTTTTTTTCCCAAAAGAACTGTTGGATTCTCGGCCCTAGTGAGTGCTGATGGTTCGGTTGAACTTGTTCCTTTTATCTCTTTCCAGAGATACCAGTAGAAATCTGTTCTGTCTCGGTTGTATGTCTGGCATAGATTTCAAAAACTGTTCATTTCCCAATTAGACACGATTTTACCCATAATGTCGAGCTGCAACCATCACTAGAGTGCTGGTGTAAAGTTTGGGTCAAATGTTGGCCAGCTGATTAGTTTGATCTCCCTTTGAATTTTTCACTTCTTTACCATTTCCCTCCACACTTTGAGTATCTGGAAGCATTTTATGTTTAAAATGTGGAATTATTCAACATATCAGCAAGTTTAGGCGGATTTTGTTCACCTTTAATTCAAATATAAGGCATTATTTGGTTTTCTACAGCAAGGGTATTCAACATGCGGCCTGTGGGCCAAAAGCGGTCCTCCAGAGGGTCCAATCCGGTCCTCATAGTGTAAAAATTCCAGAGAAGACATTAACTGCAGATTGTAAATTAGTAAAACTATAAATTTAAAATCATTTCTAGACCATGACAAGTTGTTTGGATCAGAAAGTAAAATACTAGATTGTTCATTGTTCTTTTGTCATTTTGTGTCTCATTTTTGTAATATTTTGTCTTGTTTTTGTTGGTTTTTTTGTCATTTTTTATCTTTTTTTGTCTGACTTTTGTTCTTTTGTTTCTTGTTTTTGTTGTTTTGTGTTTAATTTTTGTCTCGCTTGTATTTTTTGTCTTATTTTTGTTATCTTGTCTTTTGTTTTATTTGTTGTTTTATGTAAAGTTTTTGTCGTTTTGTGCTTTTTTGTCTAATTTTGTCGTTTGTCCATTTGTTGGCGCTTTGTTTCTCGCTTTTGTCGTTTTGTGTCTCATTTTTGTAATATTTTGTCTCGTTTTTGCTGTTTCTTGTCTTTTTTTGTCTGACTTTTGTGGTTTTGATCCTCCAGTAAATCCTCTCTGGTTCAGTTCCAGGTGACTAAATGTTGTGTTTCTTTGTCGACACTCTGTGATCTGGAAGTTGTAATGTGGAAATGATGAACTGAGGCTGAATGTTGATGAAACTGAATTTATTTTTCTTCATAAATTTCAGGTTGTTCATGATGTTTAGTAAAAAGATAATTCCTGAAATTTGAACATTTTTGCAGTAAAACAAAGGAACCATTAGGAGTTGTGGTTATTTCTAGGTTATTCTGCTGTGGTTTTACTGGTCCGGTCCACTGGAGATCAGACTGGACTGGATGTGGAACCTGGACTAAGATGAATTTGACTCTCCTGGTTTTCTACAGTGCATATGTCGCTTTTTAGAACATTGCTAGAGCTGAAGTTGAGGTTTATTTCATGGTTTTGCTCATCTGACTCGCCTAAACTCTTAATATAACAACAAAATCGAATTTTATCTGCATCATGTGTTTACTGAGTGAGGTCCAAAGTGACACATTTCACTGCTTCACGTGACAAAACCACAGTCTTAAGGTGCTTCCAGAGAGAAATAACCTTCATCTGTTCGCCTCAGTGTGCACAAAACCGTGACTGAAAGGCTCCAGTTGGAGGACGGCGACTGTTGAGTAGATTTATTAGGTCGTTAGTTAATGAGGTTGAAGAGTTCATGCCTGATGGTGGAGGCTAAATGTGCTTATCAGGAGGATTTATGGACTTTTGGTGTGTCAATAATGGCTCCACAGTTGCAGAATTTTGTCTTTTTTGCCGAATCTGATGCAACCCGTTTATTTTTTGGTCAAACTTTCAAAGAGACGTCGAGAAAAAAAGCATTTTTTAAAATGAAATAACATGATTTTAATCTCAGATTTGGAAAGTTGAGAATCCAACGGTTCTTTTGGAATAAAAGGCTGTAGATATTTACTTATTTATATTTTTATACTACTTAGTCTCCTGTCTGTTCTGTGGAAACACGTCCTGCAGTTCAGCTGAAAACTCCCTGAAGTTTAGTGACATGATTGTTGGTCTCAGCTGAGTCACTAATGGATCCACATTTCTATCAAGAAACACAGAATTTTTTCTTTTTTGCAGAATCTGATGCAGTTAGTTTATCTTTGTTAATTTTTTTATGAGCGTAAAGTGATTTTGATGAAAGTTTAAGCTTAGATTTGTTAAAGAACCATCAGAAAGGTGGAATCCAACAATACTTGCTGTTTCTAAAGTTTTCAGACCTGATAAATGGGGATTTATTGGTAATTTATTAAAGATAACATGACTATAAAACCCTGGCAGGTTTGGTTCAGACGTGACAAAACTGACTCAACTCAAAACATGTTACATATGTTACATAAAATGCTAATATAGAGCAACTTTAACTATAGAGCAACTTTAATTAATATAGAGCAACTTTAACTATAGAGCAACTTTAACTAATGTAGAGCAACTTTAATTCGTGTACATTACCGTTCAAAATCTCCTCCACAAACTCATTTACTTGGAGAGACTTCTGCTAGAAAAACATCACTCTCTATTTCATAACTCCAAAACAAAAATCTAGACAAATGAGGACCCCACTGCCATGCTGGGGATAATAATGGTGGACCATTTATTCTGGTCTTGTCCTCTGATCAGGCTGTTTTGGGAGGAAGTGTCCTTAATATGTCCTTCCCCAGACTACACCTCGGACTTCCCCTGGGGGATCTAAACAAGAACGACACATATTTACTAAAGATCTTCAAGCTATCACGACATGCTGGCTTCAAAAACACGACCTTCTGTTGACACCTTTATGAATATTATGAATCAGTTCCATCATATGGAGCAGATCACTGATAATCTGAGGCTACAAACGGACGTAGGGGAAGGATCCTGGGAGAAATGGACCCTTTTCTTAGCCCAGTAACTTCAAAAATGCTTTAACCTGGTGTCTATACAGACACATCTGTACTGTGTGAGAATTCATACAGCTGGACAGATGAAGATGCGTGTATGTATTTATTTTGTTTATTTATTTTTATGTAACTTGTGAGTCCTTGACCCCATTGTTTGTGTTATGTATATTTAACCATGTTTATAGTAAAAATAAGAAAAATGAAGTTCAAAAAAGAGACACAAAATGGCAAAAATGAGACGAAAAGCAAGCAGAATAAGACAAAATATTCTTAAAAAAAAGAGACAGAAAACACCAAAATGAGAAATAGAATGACAAAAAGTGGACAAACAACGAGAAACAAAATGTCTAAAATATATACAAACAACACATACGATACAAAAAGGAAACACAAAACAACAAAAATAAGAAACAAAATGACAAAAACGAGAAACAAAATGACAAAAATAAGAAACAAAACAAGAAACAAAACAACCAAAACGAGAAAGAAAATGACCAAAACATGAGACTAAAGACAAAAATTAGATAAAAAAGACAAAGAACAACAAAAATAAGACAAAATATTACAAAAATGAGACACAAAATGACAAAAGCGAGAAACAAAATGACTAAAATATAGACAAACAACACAAAGCGAGACAAAAAGGAGACACAAAACAACTAAAACATGAGACAAACAACAAAAGTCAGACAAAAAAAACCAAAAATCAGCAAAGCAAGATGGAATACTACAAAAATGAGACACAAAACGACAAAAGAACAATGAACAATCTAATATTTTATTTCATGATCAAAACAACTTGTCATGGTCTAGAAATGATTTTAAATTCATAGTTTCACTAATTTACAATCTGCAGTTAATATCGTCTCTGGAATTTTTACACTTTGAGGGCCGGATTGCACCCTCTGGAGGACCACTTTTGGCCCACGGGCCTCATGTTGGACACCAGTGGTCTAGAAAACCAGGTGTGACAGCAAATTTTTTTTTTTTTTTTTTTTTAAATCCTTTTATCTGAATTAAAGTTGAAAAAATTCCACCTAAACTTGCTGATATGTCAAATAATTCCATGTTTTAAAGATAAAAAGCTTCCAGATGAAATATTCACACAGCTGAACTCTAACGAGGTCTTTACGTTGATCACACTCAAGTGCTTTTATTGTCCATTGTGCTTTGAAAGACTCTGAGAAGAGAGAGCGGTGGAAGAAAGAACGCTCTGTGAATGTGTGGAGAGGAAATCTGATCTTAGCAGAGCTGGTGCTATTGTGTGCAGTCAGAATAAAGTCAACATTAACAGCGTAAACACTCTGAAGGTTGGTCTGAGTCGGATTAATCATGTTTCAGGAGGAACGTCTGCTTCAGAAACATGTTCGAATCCTGCAGGAAACGTTTCATTGGTTCAGGCTGAAAAGTCAAACATTTATTCATCATCTTCGTGCATAAAGGTTTAATCCACTTCAGACGTGTCGTGTAAATGTTTGCTTTTCTTTCTCTAATGTTTTTGATTCCACACTTTAAACTGCAAACTGTTGGAGCTTTGTGGGTTTTGGTTCAAAACTTCTGCAAACTAAGTCTCGGCTTGAGTTACTTTTAAGAGAACCGTTGGCGGGTTTTAAAGACATTTCATCTTTTAAAAGTCACCAAATCACCTGAGGACTGGTGAAGAAACAAGTCTGAATCAGAAAGACAACAAATTTAGCTGAACTGAACTGATTCTGTCCAGAGGAGTCAAAGATAAACCAGAAGACTGAAACCAGAAGAACCGAACTGAGGAGGAAATAGACTGGTTTTAGATGTGCTGAACTTTCTTTAGGTGTTGGACTATCTTTAGGAGTAGCTCAGGTCTGGGTTTTGGTCCTGATTTTGCACTGGTTTTTGACTTTTTGAGGACTGGGTTCACACTGTCTTAGGCGGGTCTCAGACTTTCCTTAAACCCCAAGAACACCAAACCTACCATCAAGCATGGAGGTGGCAGTATCATGCTCTGGGGCTTTCTAGAAGTGCTTCTGGACTGGTTTCAGACTGGATGTTGGACTGGTTCTGGACTTTCTTGGGACTGGTTTCTGTTTAGTTTCAGTCGTGGTTCTCCTGGTTTTTGATGTGATTTAAAGTTGATTTAGGATTTATTTTACTCTGGATCTGGTCCTGGATGAGGACTGGTTTCACACTGTCTTGGGCGGGTCTTGGACTTTTTGAGGAGTAGTTTTGGTTTGGTTTTGTCCAGATTTTGTACTGGTTTTTGACTTTTTAGGACTAGTTTCACACTGTTTCTAAAACTGGTTTCAGTTTTGATTTTGGACTGGTTGAAGTTTGATCTTGGTCCTGGTTTTAGACCTTCTTAGGACTGGTTTCGAAGGGTCTTTTGTTAACCCCAAGAACACCAAACCTACCATCAAGCATGGAGGTGACAGTATCATGCTCTGTGGAACTGGAGCTTTCCACAAAGTGAATGGAATCATGAAGAAGGAGGATCACCTCCACATTCTTCAGGAAAATCTAAAACCATCAGCAGAAGCTTGATCTTGGACACAGTTGGATGTTTCAACCAGACAATGAGCCCAAACACACATCAGACGTGGTAAAGAAATGGTTCCATCAGGCTGGAATGAAGGTTCTAGACTGGTCTCCCCAAAGTCCTGACTTAAACCCATCAAGAACCTGTGGACTGATGAAGAAACAAGTCTGAGTCAGAAAGACGACACATTTAGTTGAACTGAACCAGAATTGGTGCAGTTCCAATGCCATATGCGGGAATGAGCAGCCTTGGAGGAGGACTGCACTCGCTGAGGGCTTTTCTTATTATTAATGTTGCATAAATCACAGAACTTAACCTAAATAACATATATACTGCAAAATAAAATACAGTACAACACAATAAGACTTTATTAATCCTCGTGTCGTCCTGCGGGTCAAAACTGACCCGTTTTAAAGTTTGAAAATGTGGAAAAAAAATATTTTCACATTGAAACTTCTGATGTCCACATTTTCAACATTTTTGGGAAATTTTTGAAAGTTTTTTGGTGAAAAAAAAGAAATGATAAGAATGTTTCCTAAGAACATTCACAAAAAATAAATTGATTTTTTTGTGAATGTTCTTAAACAAAATAGAAGTTTTACTGACATATATGTAATCACTTTAGATAGGATTTTTTTGGGAAGATTTTCACTCATTTTTTGAAAATATTTACAAGAATGTTCTTGCCACATTTGGGTATTTTTTTAAATAAAATTTTTAAGGGAAACTTTTATGGAATTATTGTAATTTTCTTCCTGAAGGTTTTGCAAATTTTCAGAAATTTGGGGAATTTTTTTTGCAGAATTTTTGGAATTTTTTCAGACAAGAAAACAATATTTTTTGGTGCCCATAAATGAGGACAACAGGAGGGTTAATCCCACATATTGGGTGAACTTCAAATTGTTTCAACAGCAACGGGGTTAGTGCAAACATTTAAGAAAAATCAGTAAAAATTTGAAAAACTAAACCAAAAATCTGCATAACTACTAGTCAAGATTGGATATGCCAATACTGCACTCATCCCGTCTGGATTATTGTACGTCCCTCATTTCTGGCATTCCTGTAAAGCTCCTCTGTTGCGTCCAACTTGTCCAGCAGCTCGACTTCTTACTGGTTTTAACAGATGACTTCCCATCACACCTATCCTGCTTCCTTCCACTGGCTCCCTGTTTGTTTTAGAATTGATTTTAAGATTTCCCTGATCCCTTTCAAAACTCGCCAGGGTCTCGCCCAAAGCTATGTGATCTATTGACCCCTAATGCAAACAAGAAAAGCACTCAACTCTTCCTGTTTGCAAAATTCAACTTTTGTCTTCAGTTTTTGAGGATTCATGGCATTCTAACTTAAAGATTCAGACATCTCTGAGTTCTCTCATCATGTTGTTCTGGTTCCACAGAGCTGCAGGACTTTATACTGAAAAATGAACCACAGTGAAGAAAAATGAGACTGAAGAACTATAAAGTCCAGAACCTGCTTGGAGTAGGAATTTTTCTCTACACAGACCTCCAGATCATCCATGGTATGAGTCTCTGTTGGCAGAACTACCCTCTGTGGAGGTTTCCATCACTCAGCAGCTCTAAAACTTCAAACTGACCTTTTTACTGTAACAACCTGTAGAACAACAGAAAACATCAGCTGCTGCATGTGGTTCCACTGTTTGGTTATCTACAGTCACTTCCTGCGTCACACACACAAGACCACAGTCCCGTATTTACGTCTGCAGTCATGTACACAAACACACACTCGTATGCATGCTCCTTCATTTACATTGTCCACACGGCTGCAGCCCATTTACATCTGTTGTGTATACAGGAGTTGCTAATGACAATGTTTTGTGATTGCAACAGGAGCAGGAGGACAAGGAGCTTCATCTGGGTGATTCTCAGCAGAGGTCGGACCACATCTAAAACACAGGTCACTCAGAAACCACAGGTGGAGGTTTCATCTGAATATTATATATTATATAATTGGCCCCGGCTTAGGACTGGTTTCAGACCGTCTTGGACGGGTCTTGGACTTTCTTTAGGAGTAGTTCAGGTCTGGTTCTGGTCCTGATTTTGCACTGGTTTTAGAAGTTTTAAGGACTGGTTTCAGATTTTCTTGGTCTTTTTTTTTAACCCCAAGAACACCAAACCTACCACCAAGCATGGTGGTGGCAGTATCATGCCCTATGGAAGTGGAGCTTTACACAAAGTAAATGGAAGAATGAAGAAGGAGGATCACCTCCACATTCCTCAGGAAAACCTAAAACCATTAGCAGAAGGTCGATCTTGGACGATGTTTCAACAAGACAATGAGCCCAAACACACATCAGACGTGGTAAAGAAATGGTTCCATCAGGCTGGAATGAAGGTTCTAGACTGGTCTCCCCAAAGTCCTGACTTGAACCCATCAAGAATCCGAAGAACCAAGTCAGAGACAGAAAGACGGCAAATTTAGTGTAACTGCACCAATTCTGGTGTCAGTTGAATTGATAGTATAATGATACTGCCACCTATGACGGTAGGCATAGTGTCCAAAGAAGTCAAAGATAAACCAGAAAATTGTGCTAGGATTTTTTTTAAGGTACTACTAACTGAACACTGAAATTGATGTCACATATGAGTACTACAATATTGATATTAATAACCATTTGTTGTGTAATTAATGTATGAGTTGTGTTGACCTGAATAGAGAGAGAGCATTAACCCCAGGATCTGAAGGGTTAAATACATGATGGATACACACAGGTCACACACACACACACACACACACACACACACACACACACACACACACACACACACACACACACACACACACACCATAAAGATAGAGAGATTGGCTTTGCTTCATAGTATATTCATATTTCCTTACAAGGTAACAACTAATTGCACCAAAACTGGTAAACTCAAGGTTGTTTAAGGAAGGAAACCATAATAATCTTTTCTATGAGAAACCACCAGTAGCTGCATCTCATCTCAGCTAACAAAGGAATAAGACTAACAGGTAGAGAGCAGAAAGAAGTTTGCAGGAGGTTCTTCTACAGGATGGTTCCTGGTGATTGGATGAATCGTATGCCAGAGATATGGACGTATCTGTGCACCAATTAATGGGAGAACTGAGTCTAAACCACGTTTATCCCCACCTTTAGCCAATCACATGTCAATATTGGAATTATATGTTTGTGTTCTATAACCAATCACATTTCATCATACTGTATAAAATGTTCTGTTCATATCAGACTTTATCCTTTTCTGGGAGGCTGTTCTAAACAGAAAAGGTGCTTGTACAAGATTCTTTTGGGACACTGATATTTGAAAATAAACAGCTTAATTGGTAGTTTGTCTTCTATCTCAAAAAACAAACACGCTCAACAATTGAAACCAGTAGAACTAAACTGAGGAGGAAATGGGCAAATTTAACCAAATATTTTCATTTCTGTTTGCATATTTGTGAACCAGCAGATTTAGTCATTTTTTTCAGAAGACCTTTAATAAATCTATGAAAGAATCTAACTGGGGTTTTTTCTGCTTTTTCAGATCTTTGCTGAGCTCCTCAGACTTTTACACTGTAGAGTTTGAGTCTAATGAGTGGATCTAATGGATTCTATTTAAACTGATTCAGAGGAGTCACCAGCTGTAGTCAATCCAAATCATCGAAAATCCAATCGGAGCAACTTCATTTCTTAAAATTTTCCCAGATTAAAAATATATCTTTGTAGTTATGCATTAAAAATAAAGTAAAACTTGTGTTTGTGACATTCTGGTAATTAAGTACAAAATTTCCTTTTAAAGAACGTAGAAAAACTAGTTGGAAGAACTTAATAATTATGACTAAACAAATTAAAGATTTGTGTTTATGTTGCAAACCAACTTGGGATTCTACTTAACAACAACACCTTTAATTGAAGAGGAAAATCTAATGCCACCAACTCAATCTAGCTTGTCGGTTGAACATAATTTTCTTAGATGTTGTCATTACTCAAAAAAAAGAGAGTACACAAAAAAACACACTCTTAAAGAAAATCTAATTTGAACAATTCAATCTTTTTAAAAATATTTGCCAACTTAAAAGCATTGTATTCATAATTCTGGTAGTTGAGTACAAAATATACTCTAAAAAAACACAGAAAAACTAGTTGGAAGAATTTAATAATTATGAGTAAACAACTTAAAGATTTGTGTTTATGCTTCCAATCATTAAGTGATTAAAAACACCTTTGATTGAAGAGGAAAAGCTAATTCCATGAACTCAACATAGCTTGTTGGTCAGACATTATTTACTTTGAAGTTGTCGTGACTCAAAAAAAAGACGGTATTCAAAGAGAAACACTGGTAAAGAAAATCTAATTGGAACAATTAAATTTTTTAAACGTTTGCCAACTTAAAAACTTTTGTTTTGGTCCAGACAGGTACAGGAGTGGAAAAGCAAAATCTAATTTCACCAACTAAATGTAGCTTGTTGGTTGAACATAATTTTATCAGAAGTTGTCTGAATTCACAAAGATTGATGCAAATTAATAACTAGGAGTAAGCAACTCAAAAGTGTGTGTTTATGTTTCCATCCATTAGGTGATTAAAAACACTTTTGATTGAAGACAAAAATCTAATTCGACCAACTCAATATGGCTTTTTGGTTGGACATAATTTGGTTAGGCGTTGTCATGACAACAAAAGAGTGTACTCAAAGAAAAACACTGGTAAAGAAAATCTAATTGCACCAACTTAATTTTTAAAATTTTTGTCAACTTAAAAACTTGTGTTTTGATCCAGACAGGTACAAGAGTGGAAGAGGAAAATCTAATTCCATGAACTCAACATGGCTTGTTGGTTGAACATAATTTCATTAGAAGTTGCCTGAACTCATAAAGATTGATGCAACTTAATATTTATGAGTAAACAACTAAAAGACTTGGGATTCTGCTTAACAAAACACCTTTGATTGAAGAGGAAAATCTAATTCCACTAACTCAATGAAGCTTGTTGGTTGAACATAAATTACTTAGAAGTTGTCTGAACTCAACCATTTTGATTTACTGAACCCAAACATTTTAGGACTCACTGAGTTTGCAGATCCAGCTGACCAGGATCCAGAGGGCCACCAGGTAAGGGGTGGAGACATGATGCCACTTCCAGGACACGATGGGCAGGGTGGTGATGGGGCCTCCTCCGTGACCCGAACTCGAATCGTGACCCGAACTCGAGTCGTGACCCGAACTCGAGTCGTGACCCGAACTCGTCGAATCGTGACCCGAACTCGTCGAATCGTGGCCTGAACTCGAGTCGTGACCCGAACTCGTCCCGTTCCCCGAGTCCGAGCTGGAGGTGCCCCCGTGGTCGTTGCTTGGCGTCGGGTCCTGATGCTGGTCCTCGCTGGCCGAACATCTGGACGCCGCCAACGCCACGCAGAGAAGAAGAGCAAACCTCCGAGTCGCTGTCATGTTGGATAAAAGTTCACCAAAGTGTAGAAGAAAGTTCCTCCTCCTGGTTCTGCTCAGGCTTCCCTCACTGGGCTCCTACCTGAGTCCACACCTGTACCTGTCCGGAGCATGATGGCCCTCTGTGCTCACCTGTCCGACCAGGATACACCTTTTCCCATCAGGCGAGGCTCAGCCCATCCTGATTTCTGCTCTCTCTCTCTCCTCCCACTCTGAACCCAGACCAGCTTGTTTGGCCACTTAGCTCAAAGGTGCTTTTGGTGTTCGCTTATAACTGTGTGCTTTATGGTCTCACACTGAATTAACAATTTTTACTGCCCTTCCTTGTTTTACACACTTCTGAGGCTCTTATGTAACCTACAAGAAAGAAATGTTAATGTTATCACAAATAACACGCCTTGAAATAAATTCCACTGAGGCTGGTATTTATTTAAAGGAAAAATACACTTTTAGAAACTGGACTCACTTTCTCTCATCAGGATTGCATTATCACTGTCAAAAATTCCGTTTATTTACTGTATTTTTAAATTAATTTCCTTTTATTTTACAGAATTCGTATGTTTTGTTTATAAACTGATAAAATCCTTGGAAGAACTATTAACATTAACCTTACTATATGTCTATATATATATATATATATATATATATATATATATATTATATATTTTATTTATATATATATATATATATATACAATCAAATAACATGAAAAATCTGTACTTGTTTTACTGCATTTAAATCTGCTAAAAGTATCATCATTTTACAGATGTTTGCTATTAATTCAAAGTAAAAATAGGTGCATTAATAATTTAAAAATGATAAATAATTAAAAATAATAATAATTATCTTACAAGTTGTCCATGTTTTGGTAAATTATAAATAATATCTAGTAAAAGCACAAAAAAAAGGTGTAAATTTACATGGTAAATATTAAACTTTTTTTTATAAATAGTATGTTTATAATAATACAATATATTTTACTGTATATAAATCTGCTAAAAGTATCATCATGTTACAGATATTTGCTATTATTTGAAAGTAAATATAGGTGTATTAATTATTTAAAAATGGTGAATAATTTTTAAAAACATTGTAATTTTACAAGTCGTCCATATTTTGGTAAATTATGATTAATATCTAGTAAAATCACAGAAAAAGGTGTTAATTTACATGGTAATGGTAAAATTTAAAAAAATATTAAAATACTATTTTTTATAAATAGTTTTTTTCTTTTACTGCATTTAAATCTGCTAAAAATATATAATTATTTTACTAATATTTGCTGTTAGAAAGGCTGTGTATATTAGGGTCTGGAAAATGGTAAAGTACTGTTTTAAATTATTATTTTACAGAGATTTCATGTTTTGATCAATTACAGATAATAAATATTAAAATCACAGAAAATAAATTGTAACTGCACAAAAAATATTTTTATTCTTTTCCAACATTTAAGCGTAAAATTATAGAATCTTTACTGTATTTAAATGAGCAAAAGATATAATTATCAAAACAAAAATGGGCATATATTAATTATTGAAAAATGTTAAAATCTTTTTTTCTGAACAAACCAAAACTGTAAATAAATCAAAAATATTTTTAGTTTAACGGTAGTTTGTTATTTTCTAACATTTAAGCGTAAAATTACAGGATTTTTACAGCATCTAAGACAGAAAAAAATAGAAAATTATTATCATTAATCATGATTTTACAGATACTTGAAATAAAAAATTGACTCAAAAATGGGAAATCATGTTTCATGTTTCAACTGTTATTTCACAGATTTTCTTTTTTTAAAATTACAAATAATATCTGGTAAAAGTCACAACGTTAAATACAGTATCTAAATGAGGTTTTACTGGTTTTCCTCCAGTAAAGACGACATGGAGGTGAGCTGACCCTGGGTTTTACTGGAGCGTCCCTCCAGCAGTCCCTCGCTGTCATGTTGAGCCTCCATGGCCACCATAAGGAGTGTTTACGGTGACGTACAGTCATTAATCAGCCTCCAGTCAGCTGAAATCCGCCCAGTCACCATTTAAACACCACATCAGCTCCACTTCTTCATGAATAGATCATTTATTCTTCCAGGAGGAAATGTGAAGAAATCCGGGTCTTTCCAGAAACTCAGCATTTCATAGGAATCCTGTTAAACAAATGTACACAGGAGAGAGAAGTTCTTTCCTCAAAGTTTGTTTAACGGGATTTTCTATTAACTTCTGAGCGTCATGGACAGTCAGGAAACAGTTTAATTAGGATGTCAGACCTTTACTGGCTTAGTTTTAACGACAATAAAAGAAAACTTAAATCACTTTTACTTCGAACATGAAGAAAAACACTCGTAAAAAAAAAATCTAATTAGAACAACTTCATTTTTTAAATGTTTGCCAACTTACAAACTTATGTTCATAATTCTCGTAGTTGAGAACAAAATTTATTTTTTTGAAAAAATGTGGAAAAACTAGTTGGGAGAACTTAATAATTATGAGTAAACAATTTAAAGATTTGTGTTTATGCTACAAAGTGATTCAAAATTTATTTGACTGAAAAGGAAAAGCTAATTCCACCAACTCAATATGGCTTGTTGGTTGAAGATAATTCACTTAGAAATTGTCATAACCCAAAAAAAGAGTGTACTTGAAGAAAAACACTAGTAAAGAAAACTGAATTGGAACAACTTCATTTTTTAAATCATTTTTTGGTAACTTAGAAACTTATGTTCATAATTCTGGTAGTTGAGTACAAAATGTACTTTCAAAGAATGTAGAAAAACTAGTTGGAAGAACTTAATAATTATGAGTAAACAATAACAATATAAAATTGTCCCCAGCCTGACCTTAATTATAATTATAATTATTATAATTAAAAATAAATAAATTTTAAAAAATTATTTTTATGTCAAAGTTATTTAGAATTTGACAATTTTTTAACATGTTATTTAATTATTAATTGTTAAATAAATTAATTAATTTAAAAAACAGATTTTTGATGTGGAAGTCATTTATAATTTGGCCAACTTTTAACGTGCAATTTAATTATTAATTATTTAAAAATAAATGAAAAAAATAAATAAAAAGAAACAGATTTTTGATGGGTAAGTCATTTAGAATTTGGCAAATTTTTAACATGTAATTTAATTCTTAAATTAAAAAAATAAGTAAATAAAAAGAAACAGATTTTTGATGCAAAAATGAGACATAAAACGGCAAAAACAAGACATAATATAATATGAGCTAGAGTGAGACAATCAATCAAGGCTGACAATGGGATGAAAAAGATAGAAGAGAGGAAATAAAGTGGGGAAAATAGGTTTTTCCACTTTTTTAAAATTTCCCTCAGAATTAATAAAGTATCTATCTATCTATAGTCTATCTATCATCTATCTATAGTCTATCTATCGTCTATCTATCTATCTATCTATCTATCTATCTATCTATCTATCTATCTATCTATCTATCTATCTATCTATCTATCTATCTATCTATCTATCTATAGTCTATCTATCTATCTATCTATCTATCTATCTATCTATCTATCTATCTATCTATCTATCTATCTATCTATCTATCTATCTATTATCTATCTATCTATCTATAGTCTATCTATCTATCTATCTATCTATCTATCTATAGTCTATCTATCTATCTATCTATCTATCTATCTATCTATCTATCTATCTATCTATCTATCTATCTATCTATCTATCTATCTATCTATCTATCTATCTATCTATCAGTCTATCTATCTATCTATCTATCTATCTATCTATCTATCTATCTATCTATCTATCTATCTATCTATCTATCTATCTATCTATAGTCTATCTATCTACCTATAGTCTATCTATCTATCTATCTATCTATAGTCTATCTATCTATCTATCTATCTATAGTCTATCTATCTATCTATCTATCTATCTATCTATCTATCTATAGTCTATCTATCTATCTATCTATCTATCTATCTATCTATCTATCTATCTATCTATCTATAGTCTATCTATCTATAGTCTATCTATCTATCTATCTATTGTCTATCTATCTATCTATCTATCTATCTATCTATCTATCTATCTATCTATCTATCTATCTATCTATCTATCTATCTATCTATCTATCTATCTATCTATCTATCTATCTATCTATCTATCTATCTATTTTAAATAATTAATTTGCATTTATTGCATAGAATCCGTTTTTACAGAACTTAACTGTTGGTACAGAAACCTTCGTCTACAGTTCCAGAGGTCAGACATTTCCTGTAGTTCCTGACCAGGTTTGCCCACACCACTCCTCCATATAGATCTTCTCCAGATCTTTCAGGTTTCTGGGTGTCACTGGGAAACACAGAGTTTCAGCTCCTTCCAAAGTTTTCTTTTTTTATTGGGTTCAGATCTGGAGAGTGGTTCGGCCACTCCAGGACCCTGAAAAGCTTCTTCTGGAGCCACTCCTTAGTTGTGTTTCAGGTCATTGTCATGCTGGAAGACAATGACCCAATGCTCTTCAATGCTCTTCAATGCTCTTCAATGCTTTTCAGTGCTCTTACTGAGGTAAGGAGGTTGGTTCATGGCCCCATCCATCCTCCCCTCAGTACGGTAAGAAGAAAAACACCCCCAGAGCATGATGCTTCCACCCCCATGCTTCATGGTTGGGATGGTGTTCATCCAAACACAGCAAGTGGAGTTTATTCCAAAAAAGTTCTATTTTGATCCCATGTGACCACATGACCTTCTCCCATTCCTCCTCTGGATCATCCAGATGGTCGTTGGCAAACTTCAGACGGGTGCTGCAGGACTTTAACCCTCCTGTTGTCCTCATTTCCTTGTCTGAAATTTTTTTTTAAAATTCAGCAAAAAAATTCCCCAAATTTCAGAAAATTTGCAAAACCTTCAGGAAGAAAATTCCAATAATTCCTTAAAAGTTTTTTTTTTTAAATCCCCCAAATTTGGCAAGAAAATTCTTGTAAATATTTTCAAAAAATGAGTAAAAATCTTCCAAAAAATCCTAAAAATATCTAAAGTGATTCCATATATATATCAGTAAAACTTGTAATATTTTCTTTAAGAACATTCACATAAAAAAATCACCAAAATTCAGCGAAATTGGCTGAATTTTGGTTGATTTTGTTACGGGGGGGGATTACTGATTACTCATTGCAGTAATCAGCAGGTAGCAGAATGCAGGCAGGTGAAACAGGGAGAGACAGGAGAGAGAGAGACAGGAGAGAGAGAGACAGGAGGGAGAGAGACAGGAGGGAGAGAGACAGGAGGGAGAGAGAGACAGGAGGGAGAGAGACAGGAGGGAGAGAGAGACAGGAGGGAGAGAGACAGGAGGGAGAGAGAGACAGGAGGGAGAGAGACAGGAGGGAGAGAGACAGGAGGGAGAGAGACAGGAAGAGAGAGAGACAGGAGGGAGAGAGACAGGAGGGAGAGAGAGACAGGAGGGAGAGAGACAGGAGGGAGAGAGAGACAGGAGGGAGAGAGACAGGAGGGAGAGAGAGACAGGAGGGAGAGAGAGACAGGAGGGAGAGAGAGACAGGAGGAAGAGAGAGACAGGAGGGAGAGAGAGACAGGAGAGAGAGAGAGACAGGAGGGAGAGAGAGACAGGAGGGAGAGAGAGACAGGAGAGAGAGAGAGACAGGAGGGAGAGAGAGACAGGAGAGAGAGAGAGACAGGAGGGAGAGAGACAGGAGGGAGAGAGAGACAGGAGAGAGAGAGAGACAGGAGGGAGAGAGAGACAGGAGGAAGAGCGAGACAGGAGGGAGAGAGAGACAGGAGAGAGAGAGAGACAGGAGGGAGAGAGACAGGAGGGAGAGAGAGACAGGAGGGAGAGAGACAGGAGGGAGAGAGAGACAGGAGGGAGAGAGAGACAGGAGGGAGAGAGAGACAGGAGGGAGAGAGAGACAGGAGGGAGAGAGACAGGAGGAAGAGAGAGACAGGAGGGAGAGAGACAGGAGGGAGAGAGAGACAGGAGGGAGAGAGAGACAGGAGGGAGAGAGACAGGAGAGAGAGAGACAGGAGAGAGAGAGACAGGAGGGAGAGAGACAGGAGGGAGAGAGACAGGAGGGAGAGAGACAGGAGGGAGAGAGACAGGAGGGAGAGAGACAGGAGGGAGAGAGAGACAGGAGGGAGAGAGACAGGAGGGAGAGAGACAGGAGGGAGAGAGACAGATCAAAACAGATAGACAGAGAGAACAGGAGAAAGGAGGAGAGAAACAGGAGCTGGAACAGGGATCATGAGACTCGAGGGTTAAATGATCTTAAACCATCTTTATGACAAACTGTGACTTTCTTCTTTTGCAAAATTCCCTTTAAAACTGACAAATCTCACATGTGTAATCCAATTTAAACAGGATCTAAAAGTCACGTATTTCACTGTTGACTACTTTGGATGGTTTTTCCTACAATATCTGCTGGTAGCCAATAGCACATTTCTGGAACCTTAAAATAGCTTCTCAGGTGAGATGGTTTTTTTTCCCCACATCTGAAAACATGAAATTCTCAAAGTTCATCCAAAAGCTTTAATAGAACTTAGTTTGGGTCCAACACTGCTGTCTGAAGTTACACCGACTGATTCTAAATAAAAAGTTATTCTCAGAGTATTTCTGATAAACTCAGATCACAGTTACACACCAGACATCTTCAATATACACGACAGCGCACTGTAAAAACACAACTCATCACTGTCAGAGCTGAAACTGCTGAGTCACAGACACACGAAGAAAAACCACAGATTCCGACACAAAGAAAAACCAACAAGGACTTTCCTCATTCCTGCCAGTCGATTTTTGTACCAGACAATCTGTATGATTGATTTTTAGTTTTTTTTTGACAGATTCACCTCTATTAACAGATGCTAAGTAACAGTGACTCGGCTTTTCCCCCCTTTTGCAACACCAAACCTCACTCACAAATATTTGATTTTATTCCGTTTTAGTGTCTGTGAAAAAGGGGGGAAATTAAATATTTTTACAGTGAATCAGAATAACTCTGATTATTGTTAATAAAGTGGGTCTGAAGCAGAAGGAAACTTGAAAAGTCGCTGCATGTTGTTCTGCTACATGATCTGTTTATGGTGTGCAACCGAGATGTTAAATAAAAGTACCTGCATGGACAGTTGGATGAAGGAAGTGTTCAGGTTTACAGTTCAGGTGATGCAGAAATGTTGGATAAACACACGAGCCTGAGGTCACCTTCAATATGAGACTTCTTATTCACACCTACAGGATATTAGAACTGACAACAGGCAACTACTTTCTGCATAATTTGGTTTAAATACAGTAAAACGGTTAAAAAAAAATATTGTTTGTACCTTAAAACTAAATTTATATTCCACGTGGATGTTATTCACCATCTTGGCCTGTTATAAATATTGATATATATGATTTGGACCAATATGTAGTCACTTCTCCCTTAAAGCCTCCCTTTAGTTTACTAGCCTGTGTTTTGTTAGCCTCCCTGTGTTTTGTTAGCCTTGGTTCTGTTAGCCTCCCTGTGTTTTGTTAGCCTTCCTGGAGTTTGTTAGCCTGAGTTTTGTTAGCCTTCCTGCAGCTTGTTAGCCTGAGTTTTGTTAGTCTCCCTGTGTTTTGTTAGCCTTCCTGTAGTTTGTTAGCCTTCCTGTAATTTGTTACCCTTCCTATGATCTGTTTGTCTTCTTGTAGTTTGTTAGCCTGAGATTTGTTAGCCTTCCAGTAGTTTGTTAGCCGGAATTTTGGTAGCCTTCATGTAGTTTGTTATGCATTCTATGATGTTAGCCTCCCTGTAATTTGTTAGCCTTCAAATGATCTTTTAGTTTTCATGTAGTTTGTTAGCCTCTGTTTTGTTAGCCTTCATATAGTTTGTTAGCCTATATTTTATTAGCCTTCATGTAGTTTGTTAGCTTTCCTATGTTTCGTAGCCTTCCTGTAGTTTGTTAGCCTGAGTTTTGTTAGCCTGTGTTCTGTTAGCCTCCCTGTGTTTTGTTAGCCTGAATTTTGTTAGCCTTCCTGTGGCTTGTTAGCCTGAGTTTTGTTAATCTGTGATCTGTTAGCCTTCCAGTGTTTTGTTAGCCTGAGTATTGTTAGCCTTCCTGTAGTTTGTTAGCCTGAGTTTTGTTAGCCTTCCTGTAGTTTGTTAGCCTGAGTTTTGTTAGCCTTCCTGTAGTTTGTTAGCCTGAGTTTTGTTAGCCTTCCTGTTTTTTGTTAGCCTGAGTTTTGTTAGCCTTCCTGTAGCTTGTTAGCCTGAGAGAAAAGCACCTGCATGGACAGTCAGATGAAGGAAGTGGATTCTGCACGTGGATGTTCATTAGAATGTTCTTCTTTTTCAGCATTAAAAAACACAAAATTCCGATGTTAAAATGATTTGGTCCAATATCTAGTCATTTTGTCCTTAAAGCATGGCCTAACTTACCTCTGGAATTCCAGGTGTGGTTAAAATATCTGCATCACACACAGATAATAACCTCGATGACGTCCATCCTGAACCCTTAAAATGTACAGCAGGTCACCACCACACCCAATGACTTAAAACCAGCTAAAAACATGACTCACCCTGACACAGATTAGTGATGATACTATAAATCAGTCACTCAGGTGGAAAGTACAGCTGCATGTTGACGGTCGACTCATTCATGATGTCTTCAGTTTCAAAAATACTGATTGTTGCATGGAAACACTCAGCTTTGTCCTTGTGACACTGTTCATAAAGGAAATAAAGGAGACTGTAAAGACATTTAAACTTCATTTACTGACTTTATAATGTAATCTACAACTGAAAATACAGTATTTGTTCACTTTCTCAGATGCATTTATTGTGATTTTTAAAATGTAGGCTACTAAATATACACTACTGTACAAAAGTTTGGGGTCACTCAGACAATTCCATGTTTTCCATGAAAACTCTCACTTTTATCCATGTGCTAACATAACTGCAGGGTTTTCTAATCATCAATGAGCCTTTCAACACCATTAGCTAACACAATGTAGCATTAGAACACAGGAGTGATGGTTGCTGGAAATGTTCCTCTGTACCCCTATGGAGATATTCCATTAAAAATCAGCTGTTTCCAGCTACAATAGTCATTTACCACATTAACAATGTCTACACTGGATTTATCATTCATGTAATGTCATCTTCATTGACAAAAAATGATTTTCTTTCAAAAATAAGGATGTTTCTAAGCGATGTCAAACTTTTAAATGGTAGTGTAATAAATTACAGTAAAATACAGTAAAAATATTGAAAAAATACAGCAAAAATATAGAAAATATATAGTAAAAATATAGAAAAAAATCGTAAAAATATAGAAAATATATAGTAAAAATACATTAAAAAATCTAGATCAAATATAGCAAAACTACAGTAAAAATATAGAAAAAATACAGTTAAAATATAGTAAAAATACAGTAAAAATATAGTCCAAACGTTAAAAAAGACAGGAAAAAGACAGGAAAAATATAGTAAAAAATAGTAAAAATGCCATAAAAATCTCATAAAACATAGTAAAAATACAGAAAAAATTTAGTGAAAATGCGGTAAAAATACAGTAAAAATACAGTAAAAATCTGATAAAACAATAAAAATACAGTAAAAATAGCTAAAATGCAGTAAAAATACAGAAAAAATACAGTAAAAAATACAGTAAAAAATATAATAAAACTACGGTAAAAATATAATAAAAAACAATAAAAATATAGTAAAAAATACAACAAAAATACAGTTAAAATAATAAAAATACAGTGAAAATATAGTAAAAATACAGTAAAAATATACACTATTGTTCAAAAGTTCGGGGTCACCCAGACAATTTCATTACAATTTCAGCTAGAATAGTCATTTACCACATGGACAATGTCTAGACTGGATTTATCATTCATTTAATGTCAAAAATAAGGACATTTCCAAGTGACCGGTAGTGTACATTTTGGATTCTACTGATTAGTTTCTATGCTAGTTTTCATATTTATCCATCTGGCTTCCATTCCAAGGATGTCTTTTGTAAATATTACTACTTCCTTTGTCCTTCCAGCCTTCCAGCAGACTTTGGACGCTAATCCAGACGTCCCTATCACCATTTTCCAGCTCCACCTGGGGAGTCCCAAGGCGTTCAAATACTTTAGCAATCATTTGTCCATTAAATGCCGATTAAATGTTAAAAAGTAACAGGTATCACTGCAGTTATGTTCTTTACGACAGCTGCAACTTACCTAATGACCACTAGAGACTCTCATAATCACATAAACACTAAGAGAGAGTCAGATCAGCTGGAGTTTATGACGTCCATGTACAAACTTTCCTCATGGTAGCTCATTATTTCTTCCACACATACAGAAACTGATCACCACTGTGGAGTTGCAGACTGCTGGTGAAAACAAAGCAAAATATCTAAAGGCATTTTTACTATGACATAACCGTTTGTACACTGAACAATTTAAAGACTATGAAAGAGAAACTACTGGTTAGTCACCACCTCTAGCCACCCCTTGATGCTATGCAGGTCTTATCCGGTTAGTTTATCAGCCGTAATGAATTACAGAGACACAACCTAGTAACCAAAACATTCTGAGTAATAGCTTCAAGTAGCTCAAAAAATGTATAAAGTCATAAATTTGTGTACTTCTCAGCCCTAATTTAAATGTTGAACATGTTGATAAATGTCACTATCTACTCAGCTTTGATTTTAAGTTAGATCAGGACCTGTGCTTCATTAGCCTGCCTGTATTCTCATAGCTTGCCTGTGTTCTCTTAGCCTTCCTGTGGCTTGTTTACTTGTGTTCTCTTAACTTTCCTGTGGTTTGTTAGCCTGAAGTTTGTTAGCCTGTGTTTTGTTAGCCTTCCTAAGATCTGTTAGCCTCTCTTTAGTTTGTTAGCCTGAGTTATGTTAGCCCTCCTATGTTCTGTTAGCCTCCCCATGGTTTGTTAGCTTGTGTTCTCTTTGCCTTCCTGTGGTTTGTTTGCCTGAATTGTGTTAGCCTCTTTGTGTTTTGTTAGCCTTCTTATGTTCCGTTAGCCTTCCTGTAGTTTGTTAGCATGTGGTTTGTCAGAGTTCCATTGTTCTGTTGCCTCCCTGTAATTTGTTAGCTTGTGTTCTGTTAGCCTCCTTGTGATTCGTTAGCCTGAACTGTGTTAGCCTCCCTGTGTTTTGTTAGCTTTTCTATGTTCTGATAGCCTTCCTTTGATCTGTTAGCCTCCCTTTAGTTTGTTAGCCTGAGTTATGTTAGCCTTCCTATGTTCTGTTAGCCTCCCTGTAGTTTGTTATCTTGTGTTATCTTAGCCTTCCTGTGGTGTGTTAGCCTCCCTGTGTTTTGTTAGCCTTTCTATGTTCTGATAGCCTTCCTTTGATCTGATAGCCTCCCTTTAGTTTGTTAGCCTGAGTTATGTTAGCCTTCCTATGTTCTGTTAGCCTCCCTGTAGTTTGTTATCTTGTGTTATCTTAGCCTTCCTGTGGTGTGTTAGCCTCCCTGTGTTTTGTTAGGCTCGCTATATTCTTTTAGCTTTCCCGTAATTTGTTAGCTTTATTATGATCTGTCAGCCTTCATATAGCTTGTTAGCCTGTGTTTTGTTAGCCTTCCTGTAGCTTGTTAGCTTGTGTATGTTGGCCAGCGGCGTCGCCATGGCAACAGGGGCAGCTTGGTGCACGCGCCGCTCTCACATGACGTCTCCCAGCATTCTGCGCGTCGCTGACAGAGACGGACGGAACATCACGGAAGACGATGCGGTGAGTGAAGGCGGTTTAAGAACGGCACCGAGTCACGTTTCCGAACTTACACCCGCAGCGTTCGCCGTTTTTTCAGCATTTTAACGGGAGCCGGTACGCTATAGTGACAACATGAATCATTGTCGGTGTCCGTCCGTCTTCTTACCGGCTGTAAAACAGGAAGCAACAGGGCGCTCGGTGGTCCGGAAAACTTGGTCTCGGGAGCGAAGCGGTTAGCTGGAGAAAACGGTGCCGAGATACAGAGGCGACATTTTGGAGATTTGTCGGTAAAAAATAAATAAATAAATGAATAAATAAAAGAAAGAAAGAGAGAAAGAAGCTATAAGCGGAAGGAGGAAGTTTGAAAACCAGTTGGAACTGTAATAGAAGCTGATACCAGCCGGGAAACCGATAGGGGACAGAACCAGTCCAGACTAGTCCAGAACCAGAGCCAGGAGTAGAACCAGTCCACAAACAGGGACAGAACTCAGTCCAGACTAGTCCAGAACCAGAACCAGGTGTAGAACCAGTCCAGAACCAGGGGCAGGATTAGTCCAAAACCAGTCCAGACCAGTCCAGAACCAGAGCCAGGAGTAGAACCAGTCCACAAACAGGGACAGAACCAGTCCAGACTAGTCCAGAACCAGAACCAGGTGTAGAACCAGTCCAGAACCAGGGACAGAATTAGTCCAGAACCAGTCCAGACCAGTCCAGAACCAGAGCCAGGAGTAGAACCAGTCCAGAACCCTCTAATTTGTGAGGATTTTCTGCTAAATAAAAAAATTTTAAAATGAAATCTGAATTATAGAATAATCTATTCATGATCACGACCATATTTCCTCGTTTAGCTTCTATTATGTGAAGATTTTCTCCTTCTTTTTGTCATATTTGACAATAAACTGAATATATTTAGGTTTATAGATGTTGGCTGAATTCTAGAATTAATCTAAATCAATTATGTCACGCCTGAAATTAACTATATACTAACCAGTTAATTGTCATTTGTCATTTTTCAAAAGAAATAACAAAATATGTTCTGCTTCCGGCTTCTTATTTGTGTTGATTTTCTGCTCTGCTTCATCTGTTTGACAATAAACTGAATATATCTGGAGTTTGAGGTGTAACCTTAATTAAGTTTATGACCTTGGTTTGTGGGGAAATATGTCTGAAATGTTCCAAACAAAATGATTATTTGACTAAATACCAGATAATTTGACAGTTTATTAGATGTCAGCTGCAGTTCTGTAGACTGAGGCTTGTTTTTATTCTGCTGTACTATCAGCTGTACCGCTTTGTGCTGTTATTAATACTTGAGACTTAGAGGATCTGGACTACCGGTGTTCAACATGAGGCCCGCGGGCCAAAAGTGGTCCTCCAGAGGGTCCAATCCGGTCCTCAAAGTGTAAAAATTCCAGAGAAGACATTAACTGCAGATTGTAAATTAGTAAAACTATAAATTTAAAATCATTTCTGGACCATGACAAGTTGTTTGGATCATAAAGTAAAATACTAGATTGTTCTTTGTTCGTTGTCGTTTTGTGTCTCATTTTTGTAATATTTTGTCTTGTTTTTGCTGCTTTTTTGCCTTTTTTTGTCTGATTTTTGTCGTTTGTCTCATGTTTTTTGCTGCTTTGTAACTTTTTTGTCTAATTTTTTGCCTTTTTTTGTTTTGTTTCGTATCATGTGTCTCATTTTTTTGTCATTTTGTGTCTCATTTTTGTAATATTTTGTCTTGTTTTTATCGTTTTTTGTCTTTTTTTGTCTGACTGTCATTTTGTGTTTCGCTTTCTCGTTTTGTGTTTTGTTTTTGTCTCACTTGTGTTGTTTGTCTATTTTTTGTCGTTGTTTCTCCTTTTTGTTATCTTTTGTCTCCTTTATGTCATTTATGCATTTTTTGTTCATTTTGTAGCTTTCTTGTCTAATTTTTTTCACTATTTTTTGTTTTGTTTCATGTTGTTTGTCTCATTTTTTGTCATTTTGTGTCTCGTTTATGTAATATTTTGTCTTGTTTTTTTGTCTTTTTTGTCTGACATTTGTCGTTTGTCTCATTTTTTTGCTTTTGAACTTTTTGTCAGTTTTTTGCCTTTTTTGTTTTGTTTCGTGTCATGTGTTTAATTTTTTTGTCGTGTGTCTCATTTTTGTAATATTTTGTCTTCTTATTGTTTTTTGTCTTTTTTTTGTCTGACTTGTCGTTTTGTTTTTTGCTTTATTTGTTGTTTTGTTTTTTCTCGCATGTGTTGGTTGTCTGTTTTGTTGTTTTGTTTCTTCTGTTTGTCTCCTTTGTGTCATTTATGCATTTTTTGTTCGTTTTGTAACTTTTTTGTCTATTTTTTTGTCTTGTTTCATGTTGTTTGTCTCATTTTTTTGTCATTTTGTGTCTCATTTATGTAATATTTTGTCTGTTTTTCTTGTTTTTTGTCTTCTTTTGTGGTTGTGATCCTCCAGTAAATCCTCTATGGTTCAGTTCCAGGTGACTAAATGTGTTTCTTTGTCGACACTCTGTGATCTGGAAGTTGTAATGTGGAAATGAGAAACTGAGGCTGAATGTTGATGAAACTGAATTCATTTTTCTTCATAAATTTCAGGTTGTTCATGATGTTTAGTGAAAAGATAATTCCTTAAATGTGAACATTTCTGCAGTAAAACAAAGGAACCATTAGGAGTTGTGGTTATTTCTAGGTTATTCTGCTGTGGTTTTACTGGTTTTACTGGAGATCAGACTGGACTGGATGTGGAACTAAGATGAGTTGGACTCCTCTGGTCTGGACGGTGATATTCTATATTATGAAGCCATCAGTAAATGAAAGCTGCTATCAGACTCGTATATCTGATTCCTATATTGGATGTCAGCCTTCGTTAACAAACCATCCTGCTCCTGTAAACTCTTCTGTAAACGACACGTCACAGCTGATTCTCCTGTTTTAGGAAAAAGAAACTACACATTTACCTTTTTAAAACATTTGCACCTTCATTAGGAACCGGTAGGTTTGTGTTCAACACCACAAGCAGGGAAAGTAAATGGAAGAAACTGTTAAATGGGATTTACAGACAATAAGAAAAATATCAAAAAAGAGGTTTAACTTTTACATTAATGCCCTTAAATATAGTTTATCCTGACATCTTGCACAGTTTTTTACTTTTCTTGTTACTTACTGATTAACAGCAGGTCTCATCATGCAATGATCTTTTATGGTCATTTTGCATTTCTTTGTTGTCAGTTTACATCTATTTGTGATTATTTTGTAACTCCTTGTCGACATGTTGTGTCTTTTTTAGTTGTATTGCATCTATTTGTGTTGATTTTGCATCTTTTTGTGATAATTTTTTCTCTTTATGGTCATTTTGTGTCTTTTTATGGTCATTTTGCATCTTATTTGTGGTTATTTTGTTACTCTTTATCATGTTCTGTCCCCTTATAGTTTTACATCTTTCTGGTTCATTTTGCATCTATTTGTGGTCATTTTGTGTCTCTTTATAGTCTTTCTGTGGCTCTTTGTCGTTATGTTGAGTCTCTTTTTAGTTGTGTTAGATCTCTTTGTGGTTATTTTGCATCTATTTCTGGTCATTTTGTGTCACTTTGTCATCTTTTCGGGGGCATTTTCCATCTCTTTGTAGTTATTTTGTGACTCTTTGTCAGCATGTTGTGTCTGTTTATAGTTGTTTTACATCTTTGTGTTCATTTTGTATCTGGCTGTCATCATTTTGTGTCTCTTTATGGTAATTTCTTCAGTTTTAGTCTTCGAATTAGTGGATTTTTGTAAATGTTTGCCTTTAATGTGCAGAATTGATTCAAAGTGGATTCTCAGGAGATAATAAAACAGATGGTAGAGCTGAAAAGTTAACTAAATGAGTGTTTTGCTGCAGTCTAGAATCTTCCGCTGCCATTCAGTCGACTACAGACGCCTTTAAAGGAGAATTAGTTGCTGCTGTCAGAAACCTAAATCTGTCCACTGAGATCTGAAGCAGAAAAACACAATCAGCTGACTGTCCGAAATCTGATAAAGCTCTCAGTGTTTTCCAGATCTGGCATCTCGTCCTGGTTCCTGCTGCTGTTGACACTGAGTGAACTAATTATTTCTGTGTATTCAGAATGGATGATCACAGCATTTATACCTGGAGCTGCCTGATATGGAGAGAATATGTAGTTTTATATCATAATACACAACAAAACGTGAATATGTCCACTTGGGCTTCAGATAATCAGGATTTTCACTATTTTATGACACTTTACACATTGAAAAATCTATTTATTATTGAAGAAAATCCAGTATCTGAGTGTTATTACTAAACAGACTGAGTGAATCAAACGAAACAAACTTCTTAATAGTGAATTAACATCGTTTATACAAACAAAAAATAGGATTTTTAACCAGATTTTGACACAGAGTTCCTCCTCAAATTGGTATCTAGGATCCATTGCTGTTTGTTGTGTTTTGTTTTTCTGCAACAGTGAGGCTCAAATGTACCATAAAACGCACAAAATATGAATGTTGACAATAGAAATCTCTATAATCTCTGCATTAATGAGCAGTTTATGAATGTATTTCGGTCCTGCAGAGCTTTTCCACTTAACCCTCCGGTTGTCTTCATTTACCGGCACCAAAAAATATCGTTTCCTTGTCTGAAAAAAATACAAATATTCAGCCAAAAAATTCCCCAAATTTCTGAAAATTTGCAAAACTTTCAGGAAGAAAATTCTAATAATTCCTTAAAAGTTTTATTTTAAAAAAAAAAAAAAATCCCCCAAATTTGGCAAGAACATACTTGTAAATATTTTCAAAAAAATTGTAAAAATCTTCACAAAAATCCTAAAAATATCTAAAGTGATTCCATATATATCAGTAAAACTTCCTATATTTTCTTTAAGAACATTCACAGAAAAATCAACCAAAATCCAGTGAAATTCGCTGGATTTTGGTTGTTTTTTTTGTGAATGTTCTTAAAGAAACCTCTTTTTGACCTTTCTTTTTTTCCAACAAAAAATGTTCAGAAAATTTCCCAAAAATATTGAAAATGTGGACATAAAAATATATTTTTTTTCTACATTTTCAAACTTTAAAACGGGTTAATTTGACCCGCAGGACGACATGAGGGTTAAAGGTCTCCCTAATTAATTACAGAAGCAGCTAAAACACAACAAGACAGACTCAATGTGGCACAAGCTTTAACAATATGTGAAAAAACTGGTCATATTGTGAATATTTTAACAGATGTCCTCTTTTGTAGAATATGTAGTTTTCTATCATTCATTCATGTTCGAACACTGAACTGTTATCCGAACCCTTGACGCTACAGCTTCTCCAGTCATGCAGGAAGATAACAGACTCCACTTTTCAATATTTTCAATCAATCTACCACCAGATATGATGTCTTTGCTGGATAAGACCCTCCCTGATGACCAGTTTCTGTGTGTTTCAGAGTTTGTTGTGTATCTGCTGTTTGTGGCTGGTAAAATAATCTGTGCTGTCTGATGCATTCAGTGTCGGTCTGTCTTCCTGGGTTGATTTCAAACTGCTGCCTTCAGGCTGAACTGAACTTTAACCTTTGACCAAACAGATAACAGCTGTACAAGGCTGTGGGTTTAGCGCCAGGGAATGAGGTCATGATGATGTTTATCCTCAGCTGTTTTATCACAGTAGACCGTGATCGTCACATAGAGCCACGAGCCGTATAAAGGTCCAGGGAGTTTACGTCGCTGTCTTTCTCTCTCCTTCCAGCCGCAGATATGGATTACAGGGGTGTGTTTGCAACCTTGGAGAGAGTTTGTGAAGACAACATCTCTGTTCTGTGTGGACCTTCTGACTTGCCGTACGGCAGCGCCGCCAACCGCCTACTGACGTGCATCAGACAGATTCAGGAACATGGACGAGCTCTGGAGCCGGTGGTCGGCTGCTTCACCGCCGTCTATCATCACTACGACTTTGATGAACAAACACCTGGAAACGGCTACAGAACCCTGGTCAAGGTCAGACAAACTCTTCTACTCACTGTGCCCTGAAGCCGGGATTTCTTTATGTACATCTTTTATGTGACTGAGCAACACAAAAACACAGAATGAACCCTGTCTAGATCCTGGTTTCTTCTTCCATCGTCTCTAATAGTTCTTCTGACCAACCACCTACCAACATGCTGATATGAGCCTTCAAGTTTACCCAGAATGACTCAAAACTTGTGCGAAGTGAGTCAAAAGATGTCCAGAAGAACCCCAAAAGTCACTGAAAATAATCAGAAACATCTCCTCAATTACTAATTTTCTGCCAAAATGATAAAAACTTCTCCAAAAGTGTCAAAAATTATCAAAATGTGCAACATTTTTTTATTTTGAACAAATTTTAAAAGAATTTAAGAATAATTTTGGACATTTTTGAAGTTTTTTTGACCATTTTTGAGTAATTCTAGATTGTTTCTGTGTCATTCTGGATAAATGTTGGTTCCTTTTGGACAAGTTTTATCGCATTAGACACATTTTCAGTCATTCAGGACAACTTTTTTGTCATTTAGGACGACTTTTGAACCGTTTTGAGCAAGTTTCTCTTAAACTCAGCAATCAAATTGTGTGTAAAATGATCCTTTAATCGTCTCCAACAGTTCTGACCAATCACCTACCAACATGCTGGTATGAACCTTAAAGTTTACTCGCAATGACCTTTTTAAAGTTTTCTCTGATGAATTGTCAGAAAACAGACCCATATCCAGGGTACCAATGATTGTTTCTAGGACTCTATGTCATAGACATTAAGCTAAAATCTTTCCAGAGTTCCAGGCCCCTGAAGTCCATAGAGCTGGGTCCAGATTTGTCACTTTTTAATGGATTTTTTTCCATCATTTCTGAGCCTCAGAACTACAGCAGATAGACACATGACATTTAAGAGGAGAAACACATCTGAGTTCTGATAAAAACTGCAACTAAAATAACTAAAAAAGCTGGAAAATTACTACGAAACAGGTGAAATTGCGACAAAAATGCAAATTGGGCCCAAAATCACCACAAAATACACAAAATCACCTCAAAAAGAGCCCAAATTACCCTAAAATGTTAAAGTATGCCAGCAAAAACATGGAAAATCACCACAAAAACAGCCAGATTTATCCTCTGCCTTAGACTGAGGTGTTCTGGTAAACAATGGCTGTTGGGACAAAGGTTTTCCAGTTCTGTTCAGTACTGACAATGGAGAGCAACAGTTTTGTTCTTGCTGCCAAAAAGCTTTTTCATTATCAACCTGTTGTGTTTGTTTTGTGCTCCGCTTCTGAGGCTCATGGTGAAACTGTAAACCTGATGGTGGTCACAAAAACTGAGGTTCTGAAGTTTTTCCAGGATCCTGACTCATGACAGTTATTGTTGGTGTTTGTTTCACATCCGTGACCACAACAAGAACAGTCTCGAAGCTTTCTGGTCAATGTTGTCTCCAACATCTCCTTCTTTCTGTCTTTATTCCAGGTCTTGCTGTCTTGCCTTTTCCACATCATCCAAAAGGCCCGTTACGTCGCCTGTAACTGCAACAGTGCCTTCTTCAGAGCCGAGCACAACGCCGCCGAGATGGAGGCGTACTGCAGCGCCCTCTGTCAGCTGCGAGCGCTGCTTCACCTCGCCCAGCGGCTCATCAACGACAACGACTACGGCCAGCTGTACTCGCTGAAGGACGAAGATCTGAGCCGCAGGTTTGTGCAGGAGTACAGCTCCATGCACAAAGCCTGTTTCTACGGCCGCTGTCTGGGCTTCCAGGTCAGACTCACAATTTACTGCCACTTGGAAAGACCAGGATGGGAGTCTTAAGGTCTCAGTGTCTGCTATAACTCTTAATTTACTATGATAGAGACATTAAAACACACAAAAACAATCATTTTGGTTCTTTTATAGATTTATTGAAGTTTTTCTGGGAATATAACTAAATCTGCTGGATCATAAATATACTTCCAGCAACTTTAATTATCAGTGTCCATGATGTAGAAAGTTGTGTTAATCAGATATCCTTAGTTTCATGGTCTCTTAACTTTTTGTAGGTGACTTCAGTTGACTACAGCTGCTGACTCCTGGCTGATTTAAATAGAACCCATTAGATCCACTCATTAGACTCAAACACTACAGTAGGAAAGTCTGCATGTATTTCGGTGTATTTCGGTTCTTTTATAGATTTATTGTAGGTCTTCTCGAAATTTGACCAAAAATACACATACAGCAACTTGAATTATCAGTTTTGATGATGTAGAAAGTTGTTTTAATCTAATTTTCTTAGTTTCATGGCCTCTTAACTTCTCCTGAGTGGTTTCAGTCGACTACAGCTGCTGACTCCTCTGATCCAGTTTTTGGTTTTTGACTCTTTTAGGACTGGTTTCAGACTGTATTCTTACTGGTTCTGAACATTTATTTGGACTAGTTTTGGTTTGATTTTGGTCCTGCTTTTAGACTTTTTCAGGACTGGTTTAGGACTGTTTTGGGCGGGTCTTTTTTTAACCCCAAGAACACCAAACCTACCATCAAGCATGGAGGTGGCAGTATCATGCTCTGTGGAACTGGAGCTTTACACAAAGTAAATGGAATAATGAAGAAGGAGGATTACCTCCACATTCTTCAGGAAAACCTAAAACCATCAGCAGAAGGTTGATCTTGGACGATGTTTCAATAAGACAATGAGCCCAAACACACATCAGATGTGGTAAAGAAATGGTTCCATCAGGCTGGAATGAAGGCTCTAGGCTGGTCTCCCCAAAGTCCTGATTTAAACCCAACAAGAACCTGTGGACTGAGGAAGAAACAAGTCAGAGACAGAAAGACGACAAATTTAGTGGAACTGCATCAATTCTGTCCGAAGGAGTCAAAGATGAACCAGAAGAACGGAACTGAGGAGGAAACGGACAAATTTAACCAAATATTAACATTTCTGTTGGTATATTTATGACCCAGCAGATTCAGTCAAATGTCCAGAAGATCTTTCATAAATCTATGAAAGAACAAAAATGATTGTTTTATGGTGACAAAGATCCATGTGTTTCAATAATTCCATCATTGATAGTCAGAGTTAAAGGAGTCATTTGAAACTAAAGACTGAATGCTGAACACTTTACAAGTGGATAAAAAAATTTTGTTCATTTTTGTACAATCTTTAGCACAGTGGAGATCAGATATGAAACCAAATGTTGGTCCAGTCAGCCACAGAACTGTCTGTGGTCCAGAAACAGCTTGTCGGAAAATGTAGTTTACTTCTTTTATTTGTTAACAGTACTTACTAAATACCTTTTTTATCTTTATTTTCACAGTTCTCTCCAGCCCTTCGTCCGTTCCTCCAGACTGTTGTCATCAGCATGGTTTCATATGGAGAGACGTTCGGTAAACAGCAGTCTGGCTTTGGTGAGTTTTAGGTGTTTGTTATCTTCATGTTGTCAAGTCAAGCCATCGTCGTTTATATATCAAAGTTAAGACAATACACGTTGTGCCACAGTGCTTTGTTGCAAAGCAATAAAGACTAGACTTTATCTACTTACTAATGTAATAATATGGCTTAGAAAAACAAAACAATATACAAAATTTAACCTAATTAAGATAAATAGTAAAGCTGATTTCAGTGTGTTTCTCTGTTTTTGAACCCATATTACTCCACCAGTGTTCATTTATTAGTTATTGATGATCATAAATCACAGCAACATAGAATGTGTCCGTTTAATATAGATGAACCCACAAACTAAATGACCTTGTGCTGAACACAGGCGTGTGTTCTGCATGTGTACGTTATGTACGGATACCGAATCATGTGACCTAAATATGTAGCGGATGGCAGGAATTGATGGGACTCAGAAACACCCCCACAATTTAATCAGTTGTTCCTTGGATCATTTCTGATGGATAAGTCCTGATAAGTCCTCAGCGGTGGATTTGTAGTAGGATCACAATCATGTGATCATGTATTGTTCACTTGTTGTCATGGTTACAGTGACGCCGTGCCGCTATCTGGCAATGATACAGAAATCTTTAACAAATCCGTGGATCCAGACTATAAGCCGCATCACTGCTAAAATCTAATCACTTGGTCCTTGTGTCATTTCTGACCTTCTCTGGAAATTTCATCCAAATCCGTTAGTCTGTTTTTCGGTAATGTTGCTGACAGACAGACAGACAGACAGACAGACAGACAGACAGACAGACAGACAGACAGACAGACAGACAGACAGACAGACAGACAGACAGACAGACAGACAGACAGACAGACACCAATAGTCTCATAACGCCATCCTTCCTTGGCAGAGTAATAACCCAAAAATCTGCATAACTACTAGTCCAGATTGGATATGCCATTACTGCACTTATCAAGAGTAGAAATACTGCTGGAGAAGTATTAATACTGCACAGATCTAAGTACATGTAAATAATGTCTTCTATCAATAGAAATGAAATTGTCACGTCTTATTTTGTCGTTTACGTTCGTTAAAAAGCGTCTTTCTCTGGCTGCAGGTACGGCAGCTCTGTCTCTCCTCACGTCAGGGAAGTACGTCATGGATCCGGAGCTACGAGGCGCCGAGTTCGAACGCATCACCCAGAACCTGGACCTGCAGTTCTGGAAGTCCTTCTGGAATCTCACCGAGTCCGGCCTCCTCACAGTAGGCAGGGTCCAGTACTCTAACTGTCCCTCTAAGCCGACCTGAGAGGCTCCTCAGGGTTTAACTCCATGTCTTGGTCTCTGCAGGGCTTCAGCAGGATGGCCTCCAGCCCGGTGCAGATGAACCTCACCTTGACGTTGCCCCCGGTTTCCCTCCGCCTACCTTTAGCTGCGGATCCCAACCTGACCGCCACCATTTCCCCTCCCATCGCCCACTGGGGCCCCGGACCAGTTCACATGAGGCTCATCTCCTGGGAGCTTCGAGAAGGACAGGTGATCATCAGAGATACAGAATCCTGTGGAGAGCTTCTAGTCTTTCTACCTGTAACCCTGAATCACATGGTTAGATTTAGATCAAACCCAACCAGGTCCATCAAGTCTTTGAAGTCCTTCTTAATGAATCAGGTCCACCAAGTCTTTTCAGAGAAGGTGTGTCCAAACTTTTGACTCAGTGTTTCTACATCCTCAGTATGATTTATCAGGGTGGTTTAGTTGGCAGATGGTTTCAGATTGGGACTGGATATTAACAGATAACAAACACTGAATGACTCAGATCAGAGCAGCTCAGTCTGTGGCTGATCCCTGGACTCCATGGAGGTGGTGGGAGAGAGGAGGACTCTGGATAAACTGTCTTCTATCATGGGAAACTCCTCCCACCCTCTGCATCAGACTATGAACTCCTGTAGAAGCTCCTTCAGCAGCAGACTGGTTCACCCTAAGTGTAAGAAGGAACGTTTCCGCAGGTCGTTTATTCCAGCATCTGTCAGACTTTACAATGCCGCATTATAAACTTCACTGTGTACTTTTTTCTTACCCCAATTTACACACACATCCACTTACTTATGTGCAATAACTGATACCTTATCCTCTGTATATAGTCTTCTACATGGTATTTATTTATTTTTTAAAAATCATCTGTATATAATGTTATCTGCAATTTTTGCACCGTGTTTTTTTCTTATTTATTCTTGCACTGCCTTTATACTTTCATACTTTTTCTTTGGAGCTGCTGTAACGGTGAACTTTCCCCACTGTGGGATCAGTAAAGTTTATCCTTATCCTTATTGAAGGAAAACACTTGATCGGGACATCCCTAATCAATACATTTGAAAACAAATATAGATACTGTATGAAACCATAACTGTAAAAGCTGAAAATTAGATTTTAAACAGTCATTTAAAGACTGATTTTTGTTGAAAAACGTCACTGTTTTCAGTGTTTTCAGTGGTTTGCTGTACTACTGATCAGTGTGTGACTAGTCTTGTTATTTCACAGGACAGTGAAGAGCTCCAGGCCTTTTATCGGTCTGATCCTCCTCCCATCTCCGTGTCCAGCCTCCCCTGGGTTCAGAAACAGCCTCCGTCCCGCTGGCTGCTCATCCACTTCCACGGAGGAGGATTCGTGGCCCAAACGTCCAGATCCCACGAGGTATAGACGATGTAAAGGAAGGACTTCTGGTTGTAGCGGTCCTCAGTTTAGTTCTACTATTTATTACGTTCTACTAACTGGCTCAGTTTGTTTTTCCCATGTGTTTCATTCTCAGAATTACCTCCGGAGCTGGTCCAAGGAGCTAAACGTCCCGATCCTCTCCGTTGATTACTCTTTATCACCTGAAGCGCCTTTTCCCAGAGCTCTGGAGGAATGTTTCTACGCCTACTGCTGGGCTCTGAACCACTGTCACCTGCTGGGTTGGTACCGTCCACACAGATCTGATCATGACTGGTCAAAGCACAGCGCAGCGTACCAGTAGGAGTTAGTGAAAACCAGGACTCAGGCAAATGTCTTTTATTAGGACTACAGGGTATAAACCAATTTGCAGTTTTGCAAGTCTAACTCAGACCAACGTAGCTCAACATAGGACCAAGTAGGACCAGTAGACAGTTGACAGAAAACTAACCAGCAGCTTCTTTAATAATCAAGTTATCTTCATTTTTCCAGCAAAAATTCACAAACGTTGATTATTCCGGGTTGTGAAATGTGAAAACCTGCTGCTTTTCTTTGTTTTGCAGTGTCATAAGTTCAATATTTAAATTTTTTGGACTATTTGTCAGACAAACCAGGATATTTCATGAGCTCTAGAAGGCTATAATGGAAATATTTCAGATTTCATGTCATTGGAATAAATCAGAACCTCACATCTGACCCCCTCAGAACATCTGGTTCTTCATGTCCAGTAACTTTATTCATGATCAGAGTTCTACCTTCATCCTGGGAATATTTCCAGAGTTCCATAGAGGTGGATCCAGATTTATCACTGTTTAATGGACTTTTTCCATCATTTCTGAGCCTCAGAACTTCATCAGTCCAGCAGATAGAACCATGACATTTAGGAGGAAAAACACATCTGAGTTCTGGGAAAAACTGTACTGTAATTTTGGCTCTTTTTGGGGTGACTTTGTGTCTTTTTGTGGTGATTTTGCAAGCTTTCAGGCCAAATTTGAGTTTTTCTCACAATTTCACTGGTTTTGTGGTAATTTTGGTCTCTTTTTGTGGTATTTTTTCCAGCTTTTCTAGTTATTTTAGTTGCACTTTTTATGAGAACTCAGATGTGTTTCTCCTCCTAAATGTCATGGTTCTATCTGCTGGACTGATGAAGTTCTGAGGATCAGAAATGATGGAGAAAGTCCATTAGAAAGTGATAAATCTGGACCCACCTCTATGGACTTCAAGGATCTGGAACTGTGGAAATATTCCCAGTATGAACGTGGAACTTCATACATACAGGTTCATAGAATCTGCACAGTGTGGAAACTGATGAACGTCCACTGTAGCTATGAACAGCAAATGTACACAGTGTACCAGTTTAAATGCAGTATTACTGGTTGTAGGGGGAGGGTGGTGCTTATCAGATATTATCAGAACATAGAACACAGAAAGGGACATATGTGCTCAGCCACATAGAGAAAATGTGGAGGAATTTAAAGAAACGCTGCTCAGGAATGAAGTTTAAATGGCCTTAAAGCTGCAAATAATGAATATTTACATTATATATGAGGTTTTTGATTATGTTTTTGACTATTTTATTGATAAAATGTCAGAAAAAAGCAGAGAATTCCCAAAATAACATCTTTAAATTCATTGTTTTGTCTGACAAAGAGTTAAAAATGTATTTTTTTATGAATATAGTTGTAATTATTGTGGTTATTCAGATGCTGACAGTTGGTTCTTTGTGCTTCAGGCTCCACAGCTGAGCGGGTTTGTCTGGCGGGCGACAGCGCCGGAGGAAACCTCTGCATCACCGTGTCCATGAAGGCCATATCCGCCGGCATCCGAGTCCCCGACGGCATCATGGCCGCCTACCCGGCCACCCTGCTCACCACCGACGCCTCGCCCTCCCGCCTGCTCACCTCCATCGACCCGCTGCTGCCGCTCGGCGTCCTCGCCAAGTGTCTGAATGCCTACGCAGGTATGTGGGTGGAAGGGCTTCGTTTGACGCCTCATTTAACGCTAAAAGTGCTTCCAGGCGCCGCTGAAACAGGAAACGCATCATCAGGGGGATTATTTATGTGTAAATCACATCATGTGGGAGGAACATGATGAATTACCTGCTCAGATTTCAAAGCACAGCTGCACGATTCTGGAAAAAACTCAAGCTGTGATTTATTACAATATGAAAAAGGACTTGAAAAACTCAGTTCAGAGGAAAGATTTGCAAGGATTGAGGCACTTGGTAAGAGACTGCTTGGAAAATACAAAATAATTTCAAAAAACTGAAAAATGAAATGAAAATATTTTGGCCAATTTTCAGAATTTCATGTGTTTCCAGACCTGGAAAGTTTTGTATTTTCACCCTCATAAACATGTCTTATCCTGGAAGTCACGTTAAGGGATCAATATCTCCAGAAATAAAACTCCTACAGCCATGAAATACAGTGACGACACGGACAGAATAGTTTCTAGTAGATCTAAATGATGGAATGGATCCAGCAGAGGACAGCTTTTAAGTTTCTGGCCTTTGAAAAAACAAGAACATATCGTTACATCATGATGTTGCCGCCTCCATGCTTGACGGTGAGGACAGTGTTTGTGATGATGTCAGTGGAGTTAAAACTTTTTAATATTGGCTCTAAAAAATGGGGGAAAAAATACTATATTTTCCAAACTTATTGTGTCCCCTGAATGTTCCTGTAAGTGTATATATATGGATTTAACTGTATTTCCTACTAATAATACAGTGTATGGCAAGTTTAATTAAAGTTGCTCTACGTTGCTTAAAGTTGCTCAATATTTAAGTTGCTCTGTATTATTTAAAGTTGCTCTAAATGAGTTAAAGTTGCTCTATATTATTTTAAGTTGCTCTGTATTAGTTAAAGTTGCTCTAAATGAGTTAAAGTTGCTCTATATTATTTATAATTGACCTGTCGTACACTTAATTCAACATGCATCCCAATAAATCTCATGTTTATTGAAACACAGAGCAGGAGATTAATGCTGCACTAAAATAAATCATTGATTGTATTTCATTTATTTGCAGAAAAGACGTTTTCAGAATCCCTTCAAATGTGTCTGAAATTCTCCAGACTTGGTTTTTGGTCTGAAATAAGAGCCAGATAAAGTGAATGAGTTCTTTCTGTCTGATGTGACCCAGTCTGAGCCTCATGATGTACTTCCTTCCTGTATGACCCGGTTCTGTCAGGTGCAGAGAGCGGGTCGGTCCGGCCGGCGGTGGGCGGTGGTGGTCTGAGCTCTCTGGGCCGAGACACCGCCATGCTGCTCAGCGACCTCACCCAGGGAGCCTCCAGCTGGATCCAGTCCTTCCTGGACCCGACGAGGACCTCCGACCGGCCGCAGCGACGGATCGGCGCCGGCAGAACCTCCGCCGTCGCCTCGGCAACCAACTCCGAATGCCACGTGGATTTCCCAGAAGGCTTCGAGCCTCTGCGCTCCGAGTGTCTGGCGTTCGTTCGGCCGACGTCCTGCCCGATCATCAGGAACCCCTTCGTGTCGCCGCTGCTGGCGCCCAACAACATGCTGAGAGGCCTGCCGCCGGTCCACATCGTGGTAAGAGGAGGAACCGAGGAGGGAGGTTCTAGAGCAGGGGTGTCAGAGTCATCTTAGTCCAGGTTCAGGTTCAGGTTCCACATCCAGCCCAGTCTGATGTCCAGTGACCAGTACAACCACAGCAGAAGAACCTAGAAATAACCACAACTCCCAATGGTTCCTTTGGTTTAGTGCAGAAAGGTACATTCTGAAAATATTTACAGTTAAAACCTTTAATGTCCTCACCAAGAAAAAAGCAATGAAAAAATTATTTCTTTATATTTGTTATTTCCTTGAGGCACTAATAACAACAATCAGTTCATTTTTTATGAACAGACCTCCCAGTTTTGGAAACATTGACCTTGCAAAAATGATTTGACCCTTTTAGGTCTTTAGGTCAATTTACACAGTTATGTTCAGTAGCTCCTTAGACATGACAATATGTTAGAAAATATTAGCTTACCTTTGAAAATCACAGCAAACAGAGGCCTCATGTCAGGAGAGATTTTGCTCTCGCTAACGTCTTGTGAGCACAGTCACTTCTTCTGCATGTTATCCCAAAACACAGTGACATCTAGTGTTCTTTGTTAGTATAATGAACCTCAACCGAGTGGCAGAGATGGCTGAAACAAGTGAAATTATCTCAAACATATTTTTCAATATAGTGAGTCAAAATGTGCTCTACCATTTGGTTGAGCAGAACGTTAAAACAAAACTTTTTTAAAATTTTTTTTAAAAAAACATGAAAAAGCTAAATTTTCTTCAGAAAATAAATTCAGTTTCATCAACATTCATCCTCACTTTCTCATTTCCACGTTACAACTTCAGGATCACAGAGTGTCTACAAAGGAACACAACATTTAGTCACCTGGAACTGAACCACAGAGGATTTACTGGAGGATCACAACCACTTCTCAAGATCTAGAAATTATTTTAGATTAACATTCTTCATCTGCTTAAAAGTTTGCTCATTTTTTCACTGTCTGAACCTCTCTGCTGATTTGGGACTAATTTCCTCCCCCGTCTGGCATCTGTTTTCCTACAAACTGCAACCGTCACATTACCGCCGTCCATTTCCAGAGCTGCACTAATCAGTCGGGGTAAAAGACAACATCCAGAGTGATGCATCTGCAGAAAATCTCTCAGCTCAGCTCAGCAGTTTCACTTCCTGCTCAGCAGCAAACAGCAGAAAAATAAAGACAGAAGCATTTAGCAGCATCAGATATTCTCCTTTAGCCGTTAGTGGAGTGGCCGACACCATTTACCTTCTCTAAAATGTCATTATTAAATAATTATTGCATCTTGAAAATGGAAAAAGTGCACAATTTTCAAGAAAAAGTGGTCTAGTGTCTCCATAAAGTTCCTGTAAGTGTCTATCTATGAATGGATCCATATTTCTACTAAAATCCAGTCTTTGGTCGACATTTCACCAACTATTGAGGCTCTAACATCAGTAGAATCTGATGAGAGGAAAGTTTGACCAGAGAAGGTTCCAGTTTTGAGTTATTTTGACGAGAAACCTGTCCAAAATCACTTAAAATACATCCATAATGACCACAAAATTACACAAAAGAACAAAAACCCGACACGAAGCGTCACAAATGAAGTACGAGACCCAAAAAAAGACACAAAATGAGACACAAAATTAGTAAAAACTTCATCCAAAATGACTTGAAGCTCCTCCAAAATAACTCAGACTTGATGAAAATGATTCAAAATGACAAAAATGAATATTGATTAGCCCTTGAAAATGGAAAAAAACAGGCAAAATCTTCAATCCAGGCTGGTCTAGTGTCTCCATAAAGTTCCTGTAAATGTATATCTATGGATGGATCCATATTTTTATTAAAATAGAGTCATTGGTCGACATTTCACCAACTGTTGAGGCTCTAACATCAGTAGAATCTGATGTGAGGAAAGTTTGACCAGACAAGGTTCCAGTTTTTAGATATTTCAGTTTCAGTTTCTTACTATTTGAATTTGAAACTTGTCCAAATTAGTCAAAACTGTCCAAAAACAACTAAAGATCTGTCCAAAATTAGTAAGAGCTGTCCATAATTTGGCTAAATTGGTCCAAAGTGACTTGAAACTTGTCCACAGTTTCTCAAAAATATTCAAAATTTGTTACAAACTTTGAAATGACTTAAAATTTACTTGAAACCTGTCCAACATCATTTACATTGTCCAAAATGGCATTGTTGAATAGTTATTGGATCTTGGAAATGAAAAGAGTGCAAAATTTACAAGAAAAAGTAGTACTGTGTCCCGAGAATGTTCCTGTAAGTGCATATATATGGATGGGTCCATATTTCTACTAAAATACAGTCTTTGGTCAACATTTCACCAACTTTTGAGGCTATTTGGACTTGAAACTTGTCCAAATTAGTCGAAATTGTCCAAAAACAACTAAAGATCTGTCCAAAATTAGTAAAAGCTGTTCATAATTTGACTAAACTTGTCCAGAATAACTTCAAACTTGTCCAAACTTACTGAAAAATATTCAAAATTAGTTAAAACCGTGTTTCAAAATGAGAAACTGCTTGCTGTTTAGAGGATTTAGAATAAAAAATACGGTTGAAGGACATTTTATTTCCTGGGTTTTACACTCAGAAGTCCAGTTTTGTCCAGACTGTCGTCGGATGCTCACAGCAGAGTTCAGACTTCCTGTTCCTCCATGTGTCCTCTCAGGCCTCGGCTCTGGACGCCCTGCTGGACGACTCGGTGATGTTCGCCAAGAAGCTGCGAGACATGAACCAGCCGGTGAGCCTGACGGTGATGGAGGACCTCCCTCACGGCTTCCTCAGTCTGTCGCAGCTCGCCAAGGAAACGGAGGTCGCCACGGAGATCTGCGTGGCGAGAATAAAGGCGATCTTCCAGCAAGAAAACCCGACATGTGCTCTTCAGAAACCGCCAAAGCTGGACCAGAGTGCCAGTCCATCGGGCTGATCTCTCAGCTGCTGGGACGTTGTTGTTTTTTAGAGATGCGACATGATGTGAGTGATGTGAGTGATGTCATGAAGTGATGTCATGAATTTAGCAAAAAGGAAAAGAAAAGAGGAGTTTTGAGGATGCAATAGAGGAAGACATACTGCACTTTAAACATCCGCTGCTCAGCAGTAAGAAGTTCAGCTTTCTACAACCAGCTCTAATAAAAGCAACATAAAGTATTTTTCTAATAAAACACACAGTACAGATTCAGACCACAGTGAGAACATTAAGCTCAGAGAACCACCATGACCAGCTCTAGCAGGAATATATTTGGCAGCTGTGCCTTGAATTTAAAGCTTTGCTGAACCGTCTATAGAAGAGTAGTTTGGGTTTACATGGCTTCTGTGATCAAACTGACCAGGATTAAAGCTTTACTCAACAGGAAGCACCTTCCAGACGCACTGTGTTCAAATATTTGGACTGAAAGTACGTTTAAACTGGGTTCTCCAGTCTGTCACATGTTTACAACATACTAAAACGGAGGCCTTCACCTTGTGTTTACCAGCAGTTTGTGGGTTTGAGTGTGAAAGTAACTTGCTGTACTGTAAATGAATTCTTTGAACTTCACTCTGTTATATTTAAAGCATGTATTAAATCAAACTGCAACAACTGCTTCTACTTATTGGAGGATTTAGGACCTTTGGGATATTTGCTCTGTTATCTCAACATGTTCTGTTCTGCAGCCACCTGATAAACCTCCTGGGTCATTTCACATCGCGGCATTTTAGACAGAGTTTACTCATTTTGGACCCAAAACTACGTTCTGTAAAATATTTTGGCTGAATGTTCGGAATGTCATACGTTTTCAGATCTGGGATTTTGTCTATTCTCACCCACTTTAAGGGATCGATATCTCCAGAAATAGAACTCTGAGGACACAGCAGATCTAAATGATTGGATGGATCCAACAGAGGACAACTTTTAAATTACTGGCCTTTGAAAAAACAAAAAACATCCCCGCGTCATGATGTTGCCACCTCCGTGCTTGACAGTGGGTTTCTGATGATGTCAGCAGAGACCAATGTTTTTTTTAATCGTTGTTTTCTTTTAAAATGGAAAGAAAAATGCAAAATGTGCAATCCAGGCTGTCCTAGTGTCTCCATAAAGTTCCTGTACATGTATAGATGTATATCTATGGATGGATCCATATTTCTACTAAAGTACAGGCTTTCTAGGCTCTAACATCAGTAGAATCTGATGTGGAAGAAGTTTGATAAGACAAACTTCCAGCTTTTACATAATTTGACAAAATGATGACATGACTCATTGGTACTAAACACCAAAAATGGTGTTCATAGAGGTCTAGATGTTCATAGAGGTCTAGATGTTCATAGAGGTCTAGATGTTGGTGTTCATAGAGGTCTAGATGTTCATAGAGGTCTAGATGTTCATAGAGGTCTAGATGTTCATAGAGGTCTAGATGTTCATAGAGGTCTAGATGTTCATAGAGGTCTAGATGTTCATAGAGGTCTAGATGTTGGTGTTCATAGAGGTCTAGATGTTGGTGTTCATGGAGGTCTAGATGTTCATAGAGGTCTAGATGTTCATAGAGGTCTAGATGTTGGTGTTCATGGAGGTCTAGATGTTCATAGAGGTCTAGATGTTCATAGAGGTCTAGATGTTGGTGTTCATGGAGGTCTAGATGTTCATAGAGGTCTAGATGTTGGTGTTCATAGAGGTCTAGGTGTTCATAGAGGTCTAGATGTTCATAGAGGTCTAGATGTTCATAGAGGTCTAGATGTTCATGGAGGTCTAGATGTTCATAGAGGTCTCGATGTTCATAGAGGTCTAGATGTGCAGAGCTGCTTCCATGTCATCTTCATGTTACTGACCATAAAATTCAGCCAAAGTATTTCATATAATTTGGTTTTGGATCCCAAACAACTAAACAAAAGAATAAAATCTGAGGTGCTGCAGCAACTTATTTCCTGTATTCTCTCCTGTTAAACTGATCGGACACATGAATCAGAAGTCGTATAACTTTTTGAGTTAATTTTTGTAACTGGGAATATTATTTTAGCAGTTGTTATGTCGGAACATTGTTAAAAAACACTGTTGAATTGAGCTTTAACAGCTTATTATACAGGTTATTACTGTGAACCCACCCATTAAAAACTGAACTGTAGCGTCAGAATAACAGCTGGACTTGGGTTTATTCAGCACAGCTTGGCGTTTCCCAGCGTCATGTTAACATTGTTTGCTCTAGTAGCCGCCGTCTGGGAGCTCAGATATGATCTGTGAAGCTTTTTTAGCATCTTCTATTGGGTCTGCTGCCAGTGACGTTGGGAGGAAACCCAATAAAGAGTTAAAGGAGATAGAACCAGGTCTGCAGACGAACAAACCACAGACACCATGTTCTTCCTCCTGCTCTGCATGTTGGCGGCTACGAATGGTGAGTAAATTAAGATTTAGACAAACTTTATAAATCCCTCACTGGGAAAATATCCAAGCTACAGCAGCTGGATGCAGAAGAAGCAGGACAAGAATTACAAAAGTACAATAAGGCTAAAAGTAAAGATATAATAAAAACAATATACAAGGCATGGTGAGTTTACATTTGATGCGTACATGTATGGCGTAGTGAATTTACACATACAAATCAGATATGGCATTAATTTACATATACAACATAGTGAATTTACATACATATAGATAGATATTACATGGTGAATTTACATATTACTCACACCCCTGTCAAGTATAAGAAAATTCTTATTTTTTTCAGTTACACATCAGTATTTCACCTCAGATTTGATATAAATGAGAAACACAAGAAAGTCTGAAGCCATAACCAATTTAAGAAAGAAAGTGTAAAGAAACCAGTGGATAGTCTGCATTGATAGAGTCACACCACTGGCACTCAGTTCCTTCAGGACAGCTTTGGTTTAGTCCTTGGATTGTTTTTAACATCTCATTTGATCCTTCTGGCAAGCCGAGGTGACACTACTGACTTCCATCCACATCCTGTGGTACTTATGATGATACTTTGCACTGTTGCCACTCGCACCTCAAATTGTTTGGAAATTTTTTGTACTCTTTTCCTTCCTTTTTGATCGTCACTGAGCTCTTTGGTCTCTACTATGGGAAGTCTTGCGTTGACTTGAAAATGACTTAAATGTCACAAGCAAGTCGACTTTTATAGTCAGAAAACTGGTTAAAAAAACAAAAGTCAGAAACATTGAAAACAATATTAAACACTTTAGGCCCTTAGAGAGAGAATGGTGTGTTTGAATGTAATACGTCTTGGTATCACTGGGGTATGAATAATTTTGGACACGGTGACTTTTTTGTTTACTTCCACACCTGTACTTGACATAACACAGCTGGTCATGGCTCCAGACTTCCCTACATGTCCTATTTGTGTCAAATCTGAAGTGAAATACTGATGTGTAACTGAACAAATTAGGAAATTCCTTGTATTTGACAGGGGTGTGAATAATTCTGGGCTTATGTGTACATACATATTGATATTATATGGTGAATTTATATATATGACATGGTGAATTTATATAGTTACATCTTTTTTTCAACATTTCCAACATTTTGCCCGTTGTAGATCCCAACACCTGAAGAATCTGAGTTTGTCTGACAGTCAGTCAGCAGCTGCAGGGTTTCTGTAACTGATTTACTGGTTTCATTCTGTTTTTCTCCTCATTTCTGCTCCTTTTCTCCTCATTTCTGCTCCTTTTCTCCTCATTTCTGCTCTTTTTCTCCTCATTTTTGCTCTTTTTCTCCTCATTTCTGCTCCTTTTCTCCTCATTTTTGCTCTTTTTCTCCTCATTTTTGCTCTTTTTCTCCTCATTTCTGCTCTTTTTCTCCTCATTTCTGCTCTTTTTCTCCTCATTCCTGCCTCATTCTCCCTCCTGCCCAGCTGCCCTGGGCTTCGATGATAAGATCGTCGGCGGCTACGAGTGCCGGCCTCACTCCGTCCCCTGGCAGGTTTCTCTCAACAACGGCTGGCATTACTGTGGAGGAACCCTGATCAATGAGCGTTGGGTCGTCAGCGCTGCTCACTGCTTCAAGTAACCGAGTTAAACCTGCTACATTCAGCTCCACCACCTGAAGTCCATCTGCTCTTCTGACCTTGTTTTCCTGTTTCAGGGGTGAAGCCATCGAGGTGCGTCTGGGCGAACACCACATCGGCTACAAGGATGGTCCAGAGCAGTTCATGGCTCCGGCCGCTGTCATCCCCCATCCGGACTACGACCGCTACACCATCAACAACGACATCATGCTCATCAAACTGGCCGAGCCTGCACAGCTGGATGAGTACGTCCAGCCGGTCGCCCTGCCCTCCAGCTGTGCTCCGGCTGGAACCCAGTGCCTGGTGTCTGGGTGGGGAGCCACCAAGAGTCCCTGTAAGTCTGGAAGGCACCTTAAGGTCAACCCTGGATTCAGCTCAGGGATCCAAGAATCAGAGGAATGTGTTCTGTCTTCTTGGTCAGAGTTCTAGCAGCAGCGTTTTGAATGAGATGTCTAATGGTCTTATTGAGGAGTGGTTACTGTAGTTCCTGGTTTCTACAGGTAATCACAGCTTCAAGTGAGTGTTTTATAAATCTTGCTGGGACACAAAGTTCCTCAGTTTATTTTCCAGATACTGGAATGAGGATTTGGTTCAGTTTGATGTAGCTGGTGAAGTTTAGATCCTCATCAATCATCACAGTGACATTCTTGACCTTGATTTTAGTTTTTAGTGTCCAGGGCTGAAGTTTAAGCTCTGAGACTTCCTTCTTTATGAGCCAAACAGAATAATTTCAGTTTTGTGTTTATTTAGTTAAAGGAAGTTTTGTTGCATCCAGTTGTTTAATTCCTCAAATCAAAGACAAATGACCAGAGTCTTTTGGAAAAAGTGCTGGATAAATGTGGGTGTCGTCTGCGTAAAGCCAGCACTAAGGTTATGGAAAAGGGGGCACAGATCATATAGGAAGAACTGATCCTTGTGGAACTGTATGAGGTTCATTCAGATTCATAGTCACCAAATATTACTACATCCCCTGACTTATAGGTATTACCAATACTCACTACATATACAACAGTTTCTAGATATTACCAGTACCCACTACATATACACCAGTTTCTAGATATTACCAGTACTCAGTACATATAGATCAGTTTCCGAGCCACTTGAAGACGTCCCTGAGTCCGACCCAGTGTTTCAGTCAAACTACGACTAATTCATCGACCACAGTGTCCAATATTGCACTAAAATCTAATAACACCAGAACTTTTCAACCACTCCCATCATTACTCCTACAAATGTCATTTTAAATCATTCTGAGATGGAAATAGATTTGAACCAGGAGGCAACAGTCCTTCATTGATGTGAATGCTGTCGCTGCAGATGTCAACATGAGACCAGACATGTTCCTCTTCTTCTTTTTTTATTCCAGTCGGTTGTCTGAAATGCCTCCACTGCCTGGATCTGCCCATCCTGGCCCAGCAGGACTGTGAGCGCTCCTATCCCGACAGGATCACCGAATCCATGTTCTGTGCCGGTTTCCTCGAAGGGGGAAAGGACTCCTGTCAGGTACATTACACCTGCTTCAGCCTCTACACACTGACTCGGATTTTGGTTGTTGGCCTTTAAAAATAGTACAAAATTTTCAAGAAGCATGATATAGTGTCTCCATAAA